>CM065394.1:6917500-7070000 GCA_033060915.1 Euryodendron excelsum | reverse complement strand
CTTGACTTGAAGCCTTTTCAATTTTCTCATGTGCGAAAATTGTCCTATTAAAATTACTTGTTTGCTTTGAATATTTGTTTCTATTCATTAATTTTAACGAGCAATTATGGAAACCCGACTTCTACAATTACTTTATATCATTTAAATGTTTTCGTTTTAAATAAACCCTTATAATTACCGACAATATATCCATAATCGTTAGCCCATAACCTCAAATTATCATCATCAGCAAGTCACCAACAAGTTAGCCACAATTTCCACGGTAACGACATGCAATTAGTGGCATAAAAGATTGCCACAAATCAACTTTGCCATTCATTGTTTGCAGGCGCATCACCAATGAGTAAATTGATTAGAAGGAGAGGTCGTGACAAAAATCATGAATTTGATTTTTGTAACCTATGGGCTGTAACCTCTCTCTCTCTCTCTCTCTCTCTCTCTCTCCATTATTTCGAACATAAGAATTTGATTAAGGTTAAGCGAAGTTGCATTACAATCACAGGTACATAATCAAAGCTCATGTACACCATTTTAAAAAGTTTTACACGACACATAATACCACAGGTCACAAGGTAAATTAGTTATGATTTGCACCTTTCGTTCTTGTGAGGTGCATGAAGAGGAGCTACAAAGTCAAGTACTAGCAACTTCTTCAAAGGTCACTTGAAATGATTTGGGAAAATAAAAGAAAAACCTACTCTTTTTTTTTTTTTTTGATGAATTCGTTTCAAGTATACTAGAGTTGGGTTTTTTTTTTTTTTTTCTTTACCCATTTTAAAGGGATAAGAAACTTATTAAACTCAAGTATACAACTTCTACGAAGTAAGAATGATTAAAAACTTTGTGCTTTCATATACGTTTCTATGGTAATGCTGCATTGATAAATATGCGACGGATAGGGTGTCACAGAGGCAATTCAAAATCCTCCATCGTCTTAGGTGTCTTTTGTGACCTGTCAAGTTCTCAACGTCACTTCCAGTGAATATGACGATTACATTAAAGAGGTAGAGAAAGAGGCATGACAAGAGGGAATATTTAGACTCTAAAAATACACTGGTTGTGAATTTAGCAATTTTGTTTCTATTTTTATTTGCCTCGATTGATAATTTGCTAAAGAAAATTGAAAAAGAAAATCAAGATATATACGGAATTCAAGAAAATTAGCCCAACATAGACCAAATTGTTTTGAAATGAGCTTTGTCTTAACAAAATTTAAAAAAAAAACCCATGATTGATCTTAATAAATAATTTGAACAAATTTGTTGAAAAAAGAAATATTGAGACTGATTGAGCTCCTCGGCTTGAGAAGCCATGCACTTATGGGAAGAAAGCTTATGGTAACTTTTTTTTATCTTTAAAGCTGGATGGTAAGCTTCTTTCAATGTGTCACGCAAGTGCAATTTATCCTCTCTCTTAATCTCTGATCTCATTCTATTAATAAAACTAATTTCTGTAGCCCAAGAATAGAGTATATATAAGACTAAAGAGAGAATAGAAGAGGATAGGAAATAGGAGTGCAGAAGAGTTAGGAGAAGAACAGAGACAGAGAGATATAGAAGAAAAGAGGCATAAAAGAGGGAGAGGAGAACTGATTCACAATGAGGGAGGAAGAAAAGAAACCAGACAGGGTGATCTAGAGAAGAGAGAAATTAATATTCAATTCACTCAATAATCATCAAAACTAAGCAATTTTTCACACACCATGCCATAGGCAATGTCAAAATAAAAATATAATTAACATAGAACTCCTAAAATAACCCTTATAATAAAACACTAATTCTAGAAAGACCAATTTTTTTGGCATCAAATAGGGTGATCATATCTACACCATACAACATTCTTTATAAATCATTATTAGAAGTTTTTCGTTGTCAACTTGTCATCTTAATTTATTAGAACATGCATGTCTTTCATAAAGTGTAGGAATCCTACTTTTGTTTGAGATGAATAATATGATCTTTCTTTTAATTGTCAAAAGCATAATAGAAGCACATGTCTTTTACTTTTAATCACAACATGCATGCAAGGGCAGAGGGAGGATTCTAAAGGGGGATACCCCTGAAATCTTAGATATAACACCGAAATTTATAGTGAACATTAATTTGTGTTTATTCTACTTTGATCTTGTACTATATCTTCTGCACTTTGACAATCAGGGCTTCAAACGTGAATGAATGTTTACTATTTTTTTTTTTTTGACTCTTTTTTTTTTGCTAATCGAGTGTCTGGGTCATCTTATATGTATCTCAACTAATTTCAAAATCTATATAATTTTGTTGTCTTATACAAGTCTGGTAATCATCGGGTTTAAAATCTTAAAAGTAGCTCTAAAAAGTTGATAGCACTTTGACCTCTAGACAACTCTTGGGGTTCATGAATGTTTAATATGAATTTATAGATCTCCAACCGATTTATCATAACTTTTGATTATATACGCATGCATACAATTGCACCATCACAAACATAGTAAATCACTACTTGAAAGATGACAATTGGTGACGAATATTTTCACATAAACGCGCACTAATTAATTAGAAAATGTCCATGAACGTGCGAATAGCAACAACATAGTGGGGACAAATATAAAATGTTTGCACTGTAAGCTATATACATACGTTGAAGCATCTTTTTTGTTCAACATAATAACTTGTAGAAGCACCGTTCCAAAAGAAGCAAGCAAAGAAAATATTATAAGATTGAATGCACATGTCTACCTAAATAATCTATGCCCTCATTACAAGCATTCATTTCTTAGCTTTAAACTTAGTTGAAGGGTCGAGACCATTTCTAATAACAATACTTAATTTAATTATTCTCATAGTCTTAATTAATAAATCATACGTGACCTCAGCGCATACGCATCATGGGTGGCTGACCATTGAACAAATACATTGTTCCCTGTAAGTCACCATTAATTGCCACAAAAAATAATAAACAAAAATATCTTAACATTTGTTTAAATGTGAGTATTTGTTAAATAACCGTATTGCAGCATGGTCCATGGGTGTGGTCCAAAGAAACAAACAAACGATGAAGTTTTAACAAAGAGGAAACCTATTAAAAAAAAAAAAACAAAAAAAAGAAAAAGAAAAGAGGAAACCCATACACAACTGAGACATACTATTTATCTAAAAGAAAATATGGCAAGCATGAGAGGGCATGTGCATTTGAGTATTAGCCATGTGATAGGATTATCATTGAGTCACAGGTGACCTATACACGACCCACAAGCGCATTTGCTTTACAATGTTTTCCTAAATTTTAGAAACTAAAATTTAATTATACTACAACTCTTTATCTTAACATATCATATATATTGAGAACTTTGAATTTGCATTGGGGTTAAAGTTAGTTTTTAAATGCTACCATTGTTTACAAATTAAAGAAAAATTGTCTCAATATGAACTTTTACATACAATGAATAACAGCATGTCTAGTAAAATAACTCCGGCAGCCTGTTCAAATATTTCACGACCTAATTCTTTTTTCTTGAATTTCAATTAAAAAAAAAATGATTTGTACTTTGTTCTTTATCTTGTTTTTGTCAAAGTCACCGAGCCAAAAACAATAAATAAATAAATAGTAATCTAT
This sequence comes from Euryodendron excelsum, assembly GCA_033060915.1. NCBI lineage: Eukaryota > Viridiplantae > Streptophyta > Magnoliopsida > Ericales > Pentaphylacaceae > Euryodendron > Euryodendron excelsum. The sequence continues at coordinate 7,066,409 of CM065394.1, read as the reverse complement.
ATACAATCTTATTTCTCAATTCATTTTCTCACTTCTAAACACAGATATACAGATTGTATGACTCACATTAATAAATTTATATGAGATTCATTTACTTGTGTCCAGAATTGAACAATGGGATTGCATAGACATTTTCTATGAATAAAAGGAAAAGAATTTGAAAACTATTAGTTAGCATGCTTCAGACCTTAAATGGTCCAATCCCGCCTCTTTAATCTGGAAAACAATTGCAGAGTCCCGTCACTTTAAATGAGATACTCAGTATGTTCGTTTGTAATTACAAATATAATATCGTCACGACACCTTATTTTTGGTAAAAATTATGTATTTTTTAAAATGTTTTCTTTCTTATTATTTGGAAAAACTACTAGAGAGATTTAATAATCTTGTATTCCTTTAATTTGTCCTATTCCGTATAAAAATTACGGAGTCGCATCAAGGTGTTCAACAAAAAACTTGAGTTAGGGTGCTGAAGAGTCCTATGACCTATCCACTCAAACGCAATGAACTTTTTGAATTACCCTCCCTATCTATCACCGAAAAAAGCACTATCAATAAATGGGAACAAGAAGTAGTTATGTAAACCAATGTAATATTTTGAGTTACGTCTCGCCGCTAGGGAAGTATATAAATTTCACTAGGAATGGCGATGAACGGGTTTGGGTAAAAAAAATCTCTTCTTCGAATTTGACCCGTTTGAACTTTTGTATTTTCGAATCCGATCCGATTGACACTTATCCCGACCCGACCTTAAAAGTTTGGAACCCTGACTCCGCCCCTATCCCGATTTGCTCAAAACCCTTAAATGATCTTATAGCTGTAAGCTGTATTCCCCATAATACAATTAGATCTTCAGTTTCTCAGAGACGAGAGAGATCAACACCTGATAAAATTAGATCAACACTAGCCCTTCCATGAAAGGTCAGACTCTTAATCTCCGGCCACACCTTCATCATCGACTACTGTCGCCGCTCCAACAACCGCGGCCTCATGAACTTCCTCGACGCCAAAGCCCCTCCCTCCTCCAAACCCATCAACTACCGCTGCTGCTTCCTCGCCGGTGACGGCCAACATGAACGGAGGAGAAAGAAGAGGTGGAGAAAAGGTTAGAGAGGCAACCTGAGTAATGAATGAGAAAACCCTTCCCGTTATCTCGACGTCGACGACGACGAAGTTGATCAAAGTCTGAAGGCCGGAAAGCATCCACTTGGCTATTAGCGAAAAAACGCCACCAATCATCACTGGTAGTGTCCCATGGTGACACTTCACGCAGATCTGAATACTCATACAATCGTGAGGTTGAATAAGAAGTCAAATCCAATTTTTCTTGCTCATGTGGTTCAACAAGGTTGTTATGTTCCCTCTCTTCGGCAACGGCGGCGGCGACGGCGACGGCAACGGAAGTAGCGACGTAAGGAGGAAGAAGAGGTGGAGAGGGGAGTGTTTGACAGTTTGAGCGCCGTTAGAGAGAGAAAAAATCTGAAAACCCTAAAAGAAGATTACATTCAAGGGTAATTTGGAAAAAAATTAATTTTTTTAAGGATATCTTAGTAATTTCAAATTTAAACAGCGCGGGTTTAGGCCGGGATACTCTTCTTCCGAACCTGACCTAACCCGAACGGGTTTGCTTGCTTTTTTTTCAAATCCAATACCGAATCCGATTATAATTTTCCGAATCCGACACTAACGGTTTGGGTCGGATCGGTGCCCGAATGGAACGGGCTTTTTTGCCAAACCTACCTGGAAGTAAATAAATAAATGAAAAGAATGTGAAATAAAAAAATAAAAAAAATTGTTGAAAAAGTGATATTACAGATGTTTAGAGTTTAAGATTAGTCTATGATTTGTCTTAAAGACTTGTTAAAGTAGTACTAATTATGTAATTAACGCGCTGGTTTCAGCACATTGTTTTCTCTGTATCAAAAATACCACCGTCCATGCAATCCCGACATCTTGATTCTTGCACTTAGAGGCTTTAAACAAATGTTATATAATAATCCCACCCACCAGACATGGCACATTATATATTTATCACTTCTTCAAAAGTTGTTGTATACCATGCTCTCTCTCTCTCTCTCTCTCTCTCTCTCTCTCTCTCTCTCTTGTTAAATTTAACCAGTCCCTTTCCTTTGTGGTCCTGTAAGTTTGACAAGGCGCTAGATTCTTTTTAAGTGTGTTTATGCAATGAATAAAGAATTCGCACGGTGGGGGCACAAGAACAAAAGTTTTGTTTTTGACCAAAGGCAAATTTGTACTGTTAACATTCACACACCTAAACAAGCCAATTACAAAGTACTCTTAGTAAGTAACACAACACCAAACAACTCCTTAAAAGAAAAAAATTAGAGAGTAGCTATATACTAAAAGTTAAAGAGCATATCGAAGCGATGTGAGACAAATTCTAAGAGAATAGCTTTATATATATATGTATATATATATATGTTTTTGGCACTTAGCAAAGTATGTGACTTTAGGGAAGTGTGTTTTCTTCAGTATTCCACATTGACAATGGCTAGCAATTGTTAATTTAATACCTCAAAATTCAATGGGTCTCAAACAAGGGAAAGCATAGGCCGAAGTGCACGTTCAGCATGCTGCATTAATTATGCAACCTCGAAAATTCTTAGAAGTAGTGTCCGAGTCTTACAAAATAGTGCCAACCGAATGGATTTATAGCTACTCTCCGGGTTATTATTATTATTATTATTATTATTTTATCACGTTACATATTTTGGTAAATGCATAAACCTATATAATATATATAAAATACACACACACATAATTGATAATCAAATAAATTCTTGACACCAAAATCTTATATATATATATCTAAACATGTACATGTATTTGTTTAGTATGACAAATTATTTTTGGAGCAGAGCATGGTATAAGACCGAGTTATGGCAGGAGGGTAACCACCAACTTTCAATATCTAAAGAATTTTAGGTGAAATACATCGTATAATGGCCTTGTGGAGTTCTCTACTCTTTGCCAACTCTTAGAATTTTTTTTCTCTCTAAGTTAGCAGTTTGTCACATACAAGCTAGCACAAAAATAATTAATTTTAGTGAGATAGCTTAATTTGACGGGCAGTTGGTGCACACCTAACTCACCTTATGGATTTTTTGAAACTTCGCAAGTCAAATAAATCTGTTATTGTTTAATGAAAACTCAAATCTGTAAGAAAATATGTTACATTTCAACGAAAAAATTAAAATAAAATAAATTCACAGTACGTACTAGCTTGGTTTGCGGGAAAATGAGCAATATTCATTAGACTTCATTATGATTGATCTAGGATATTCATCATATTTAGGTAGATTTGTTTTGGGCAATTTTGTTTTCAATGTACGGTGGATTTGTTATGTATGGTTAACTTTGGATAAAAGGTGAATTTGTGTTGGATGATTAGGTTCGAATAAATAAATTAAACAGGCGTGGATGGGTTGTATACTTGTGTATAAAAGTATTATTGAACTGTTGCTTTTCTTGAAGAAGGGTTGATTAAAACAAAATAGGCAAGTGCAATGTGATTGTTAGTGCATATGAAAAAAGGTTAAATAAAAGTAATTAGGAAACGAAAAAAATAAAATTACGTAGAACTGGATATAATTTACATTAACACCACCTCTCTCTCTCTCTCTCTCTCTCTCTCTCTCTCTCTCTCTCTTAATAGAATAGTTATTCCTAACATAAAGATTTCATTGAATGTCTTCAGTTTTGTTGATTGTAGTTTTTTCTTTTCAAATTGGTTTTTTCTTATACCGAAGACAATTTTACTAGTAAACCATCAACAGACTCTTAAGAGTGGGGGAAATTACATTCTAAAGAGAGTGTTTACAGATATATGCCTCAAAGACTTCATACAACATATCGTTCCAACACAATACGCACTGGAATTTGACCAGAAATATTGTTACTGAGCTGGTACTCTTCCCAATGAATGACAAATGCTTATGAAAGACTGAATATTTTCTCCTATGGCTGCCACTGGCGAAAACGCCAACAAAGTTGATAAAGGAGATTTATTTTTTGTTTTCCATTTTGAGCAGTGCTTCTAGAGGGCAGGCATAGGCTTTTTTGAGGCAGTGTTCTGAGAGCCAGGAAACTTCAGCCCCATTCCCCACTGGGGTCTGGCACGTCACTTTTTGAGCACAAAATTGTTATGTTAGATTTTTTTTTTTCTTTTTTTGGTAAATCGGACAGAAAATGTGTTTTGTTGGATAGTCAAACCACTTTGGAGCATTGTATACGCAGCAGGTCGAAAGCACAGATAGGGCAGCCCACGAGCTTTGCTTTCCTGCTTGGCCCTGATGTCCACAGTGTGCTGAAGAATGCCTAGTGGTGTTCGGGTAGCTAGCTATTATTTTTCAGGATTTGCTTCAAGAGCCTTTAGGCGCCAGCTAGTAGCTATTTTGTTCTCTTTTTTTGTTTTATTGTTTTTTGGTTTGTTGTTTTGTCCTTTTGTTTCGACTCTCTCTTCCCTTTTCTCTTCAAAATCCCATGAGCCCCCCACCCCCGACCCAAAAAAAAAAAAAAAAAATCATTCCATTGTCATGTTTAATAGTTGTATTACTTAAAATTGACTATTTTTTTTGAAAGAAACATTATATGTATATGTATATATATTGATTTTTAGAATAAAAAAACGCATGTATATATGATTATATATAGGAAAATGCTATTATTTAAAAAAAGTTATATAGAAAACTCATCAGAATGATGTGACAGTGACATTATTGTAATCAAGATCCATCATGATGAGTGTTATATTTTAAAGTTAGTGGCTCTCATTTGACTACATCATTCTGATAATAAATTTGGTATGAATTGTCTATTTCTACAACATTACCCTTATATATGAGCATGGAATGGAAGATTATTAGTGTTGTTAATCCATTTGCAATAAATAAGATTAGTGACTTGGACTAAATTTCTAATATATGCACTCTTTGGTGAGAAAATTCGTCACTCTCAGGAATAAGGGGGGACATACTGGACGTAACCACTCCCTTGGTTGGGGGCTGTGCCGCCCTGCCTTTCGATCGATACACAGTTGAGGAGGCCGATCACGAACGCTACAGGTGTGGGAGCGATCCTGGTCAGGGAAGGCTAAGACGGCGCCTCGCATATGGGTAGCAAGAGGGCGCTTATGCCCCGACGGTGGGGCCTTATGGGGAAGGGCCCAGCCCAATAGGGACAGCACACCCCCCACTTCAAGCGCACCTCTGTATCGACTGAATCACTCTAAGGGTCTAGTCGGTGGAACCGGTGAACCACGCGAGCTGGTTAGATGCGTGGGGCAGAGGGCTCGTAGTACCCCCTTTTCTTGATCCAGCCTTTTCTTCGCTTCGGTAGTGAATATTTAAGACTACTAAGGCAGGCGGTGGACTCTTTCATTAGGGAAGGGAAGAAGGGGCCTAAGCACGGCAGATGCCGTACACTTGAGTGGCAAAGGAATGTTAAACATGTTAGCCCTCGAAAGCCAATTTAATTAATGAAATCAAAATTTTTTTATATTATAACTTGCATATTATGGATACACATATTATATCTCATATTATATGAAAATATTATCTATAGACTATAATATCAATAACAATGATAATTTGTGTAATCTAAAACATGTTTGCAACCTTAATAGATTATTGGACACAATCTTAAAATGGTTGTCACATGTTGAATTATTATACAGTGGAGACTGGAATATGAACTCTTAATTAACATGTGGGTACTTGTAGAATGACAAGAACTAAACAAGATCACTATAATAATACTCTAAGACTTAACACTGTCATTTAGAGTATTTAATAAAAATTTACAAAAATTTCTTAAGACCTGAGAATATTACTTTGTATTATATGTAGTTTGTATGACTTTAACATAGTCAAATGTTGATGCCTAATTGAAGGCTAAATACTAACTTGTTGGATTACATGAACAAAGCATAAATACAAGTGAATATTTAATAAAGGATCTATAACTCCTAATGTAAAAGAGAATATTCGAGTATGTGTATCTTAAGTATTGAATTCAAAGCTGGTCAGTACAAAGATGTTTTGTGAACTCAATAATTAGAAGAGACACATGTATAAGTCAAGGTGTGACATTGTTATTGGTAGTCCACACTATATTTGCATATATACAATATTAGTCGATTGAATAACTAATATATAAACAACTGTAATATAGGGGGTTCACTGTTAATTCTTTATTTATTGGGTCAAGTATTGTAATTTGTTGATATACATAATTGCAATTATAAAATCAAGAGGGGTTCATTGATAAAGGTTCATGGTGTATGAATCTTATGATTGGTGCAAGTTCATGAACTGTGCTTATATACATGTATTAATGTCTCTATTGTAGAATATATGTATCTATCCTATTAGGAGTGAGAGCCATCAAATGAACCATACTTTATGTAAGTTAACATACATGTACTAATGTATGGTACATATATTTATCCTTGTATTAATACGAATGTATTTATATATATACATCTACTAATGTAGAATACATATATCTACCTTATTGGGAATCTAATACATTTTGATTTTCAATTAATGAAGAACCCTTATGATCCCATGCTACATGCACTCTTATTGCAATATATATGAAGAATAAATTGGAAGCCATTACTTACCTATTCTCCACCATTCTTCAAAAGACAATTAGAACAAGAGAACATTACATGTTTGAATTTGGAGGGTTTTGCATTTGTGAAACCTATTGAGTTCATTCCATACTTGAAGAAGTTTAAGTAATGTTCTTGAAAGAGATTTGTAATTTTGATCAACCAAAAAACTACTTGTATCGATAAATGAACAAATTGACGAAGAGCTAAAGAGCAAAACTCCACGTTAATATTTATTCAATATTTGTCTTCACAAATAAGGTATGTCAAGTTATTATGATGTATTATATTGTGTTTGAATTCATGTAAGTTATATAGTTGAATCCTTGGGATTTTTATTTAAATTTAAAAAGTGCCTAGAAAATTGTTTTTGGCCATACAAATTATCAAGGAAAGCGAGACCTTACCTCTTTTTCCAGGCCTGTTCGGACATACGGTTCCCGCGGAAGATCAAGTTGGTGAGCCGTGTGATGGGAAACCTTCCCGCACGGTTCGGAGAGCACTGAATTAGAATGAGAGGTTCACCACCACATCATTGCATGCAAGGGGAGCTCGCTCGATTCGCAGATTGGTCCGACTCGTAATTCACTTCTGACCCCGTGTTCGATAGCCTGACCGTAGTGATGTTAATTGTGGTTACATCCATAAGTAGCTTGGTCATATAATTGTGAGAAAGCTTTTTAACCATAGAGAGAGATATGCTTTTAGTAATTTTGTCACTTAATAATGTCAAAGTCAGTCTAGATTGGTAGTTGTTAAAGGGAAGAGGATAAATTAATGAAGAAAAAGATCATAATAGCCTATGCCTTATCCTTTTATAATTCCCTAACAAACTCTGTATCACTCTTACAAAGGGTGTACAAGCTACCCAAATTTGAATGCTTCATGTATATATGCATATATGTTGGCCAGAATATGCAACCCAAGAGAGAGGGGGGGGGTGAATTGAATTTTTCAAAATAATTCACACAATAATGCAATTTAAAAGCTAATAACTCAATGAACTGTAAATCAAATAGTGTAAGTGCAATGCAAGCAAATAATGAGATGCTAGAATGAAAAACAGAGCACAAAAATGAACACTAGATTTACTAAGATTCAGTCACAACGTGAGACCTACGTCCTCACTCCCAAGACCCCTTTCAAAGCTCTTCTACTAGGCAAGTGTAAAACCCTAACTTGGTTAGCATCATGCTTAACTTAATAGCATATTTATGGTGCATGATTATCCTTAATCAAGGTGCTTGTTTAGCATGGTTTAATGAAGGCTTGCATTTGGGGGATTATCATGTTTTTAAGCATGATTAGTGAGCTTAATTCATGATTAATTAGCTTAATTAATCTTCATACGTAGCTTATGTTAATCATGATTAATTATCATAAGTGTGATTAATTATGTTAATCATATAGATGAGAGGTGGATTAAGGAAGCAAGGAGGTGCTAGGTGGGGGTTTAACCCTAAGACACCTAGGTGCGTGTAAAACCCTAACTTGGTTAGCATCATGCTTAACTTAATAGCATGTTTATGGTGCATGATTATCCTTAATAAAGATGCTTGTTTAGCATGGTTTAATGAGGGCTTGCATTTGAGGGATTATCATGCTTTTAAGCATGATTAGTGAGCTTAATTCATGATTAATTAGTTTAATTAATCTTTATGCTTAGCTTATGTTAATTAGGACGAATTATCATAAGTGTGATTAATTATGTTAATCATGTGGATGAGAGATGGATTAGGGAAGCAAGGAGGTGCTAGGTGGGGGTTTAACCTTAAGACACCTAGGTGTGTGCTTCATGTGTGAGAGGTGTGTGTTTCACTAATGTTGCTAGCAAGTGTGTGTGTGTGACATGTGGAATGATAGATATATTTTGTATCTATAATTGTCTTCAAGACAAGGAGAAGAGAGAGAAGAGAGGAGCTTGCGTAGTAAAATTGTTTGGCAAGAAAGAAAGTGAGAGAAAAGAGAGAAAAAGAAGAGGAAAGAAGAGAATAGGAGAAATTTGAAGGGGAAGCTTGTTATTTCATTGTTGAAAGTGAGAGATCTTATGTTTATGTTTGTTTCATTGCATATTTGTTGATTGTGTATGTTAACATATCAATTCATACCATGAAGGTGAGAATTGAAGTGATGGAGGAAAAAAGGGGGTAATGGCTTTCATGGTGAAAGCCTTGATTCATCTTAGTGAATATGTTCTTGGTTGTCTTTAATGTTACTTTTAGCTTGGTATTGCATTTTGGAGTCTTTGATGAGCTTATGTGAAGTGTTGTGGTGGATTCGAGTGGAGAAACCTTGGGTTACGAAGCCATTTCGAGCCATGTCCAGCAAATCTCGCTAAGGTCTCGCTGGCTTCTCACCCCCACAAACTTATCCAGTCAGTCTCGCTCCCTTTTCACTACCTTCTCGCTCCAACAAACTTATTTATCCAGTAAGTCTCGCTACCTTCTCGCCCCAGCGAACTTATCCAGTAAGTTTCGCTACCTTCTCGCACCAGCGAACTCTTTTTGACAACTTTGACACTCTTCAGTGAAATGACCATAACTTTCTCTAGGAAACTCGGATTGATGCACCGTTTGAAGTATTGGAAAGTAGATTCATATATCTTTCTAGTGATATAAATTTGGTACTTTAAATCCTTGTAGCTTGTGAGACATTATAGTTTAAAGTTTACATTACATTGCATTGGAAAAGGGTTTAACATCCTATTGAGTTCTAATGCATTATTTGTGTTCTAAATTACATGTTTAAGGTGTATAAGCTATAATCACGCATTGGTTATGAATTATAACATCTATTTCATCAAGTTTGATGTGGTAGTGTTTGGTAGGTTCAGAAGCGGATCAAAACACTCCAGTTCAACCAAATGAGTGACTCGACGGTGTGTATAAGACAAGTATCAAGTGGGAATATAAAATGATCTTATTCATAATGTATTGAATGTTTTATTGTCTACAACGGTGGTGATTGTTGGATTATGCAATGACATTTGCATACAATACATTTCGTGTGCATATCTTGCATTGCATGGAGGAGGTTTAGTCAATGTGGGACTAACCTAAGATTTAGCCGATGTGGGGCAAACCTAAAGGGTATCGATGTAGAATATCCTTGATAACAAGCCATCGATATATTGGGCCAATGGTATCAAAATAGCGTGCACATATGTGGTGTATCATACATTGCATCACAAGAGGCATTGTTTTTATTGTTATTGGTGTATTATCTACTGATGATTAATTCAGTGGATGTTTATCATTCCTTCTTTATGAGTTTGATTATCTTGTGAGCACGTTGATATATAGCTCACACCCACACAGATTGTTTTGCAGAAAAATGGGAGATGTCCAGTCCACTGTTGGTGTTGAGTTGGAGAGCTTCGAGAAGTTCTTTAGTTGAGTTATTAGTCATGTACATTGTTGTACATTGTATTAAAGTCTTGTTGGAGTTTTGTTTATTTCATGATTTTGTAAATATTCGTAAGTGTGGATTAAGAGTTCTCTTAATCATGTATGTTGGAAGATTATGAGATGGGTTGTATTTATTTAATATGATGTCATGTATTCCTATAAGATTTCTATCTTTGGGATTATGTTGAGGTTTTGCTTACAGATATGTGACCTATGCGATCACGTTCATCCTAAGATGGCATTAATGACCCTTGATTAGGGGCGGGTGTGACAAATTGGTATCAGAGCTGAGGTTTAATACCAAAGTTTTATTGTCAAGTTGTTTTTAGCCACGGTTTACAACTGAGGCTATGTTGTGGAGTTGGTTTCTAGAGTTGCAGTGGATTGTAGGGTGTTGTTTGTGTCAGTTTGAGTTAGTAGGCTTATGTAAGTCATATATATATTGTGTACTAATCTTAAATTGATGTAGTGAGAATGGCTTAAAGAGATTCACTGAGGAGAGCCGAGGAGAAAGCATCGTCAGTTCCAGTTCTGGGGCAATGACGACAGGGAGAGGGTGTTCAGAATCCACTAGATGCAGCCGATAGAGTGGCAAATGTTTTAGCTCAATACATTGAATATCAGTCCATAAGACCAGTGCAGAGGACTAGTACATTGCACGAACAATTCATGAAACTGAATCCTCTAGAGTTCACCGGGGCAACTGATCCATTGGTGGCAAAGGAGTGGTTGAAGAAATTAGAGGCAATCTTTAAGGTAATGGCTGTGGTAGATGAACAAAAACTGATGTTGGCTGTATTCATGTTGAAAGGTGAAGCTCGAAATTAGTGGGAGGCAATGAGACGAATGATAAGTTCCCAGGGTAGTGGAGTACCAATTACGTGGCAGTAATTTATAGAGGTATTTAATGAGCAGTACTTTTCATTTATTTACAAATATTAGAAGGAGCAGGAGTTTATCTCTCTAAAACAGAGGAAGATGACTGTGTTTGAGTATGAAGAATAATTTACAACTTTATCACAATTTGCACTTGACTTAGTATGCACCGAAGATGCTAAATGCAGGAGATTCCAACAGGAGTTAGAGTTAAGTGTACAGTCTCAAATTTCAGCTCTTGAGATGGTAAGGTATGCTGACTTGGTGAATAAAGCAAAAATTGTGAAGCAAGATGTAAAAGATTTGTCGGGTAGGAGAGAACAGTTTAAAAAGAGAAAGTTTGATGTAGGGGCTGGAACGTTAGGTAAGAAATTATCAAAATTTGTAAGATATGGTGGACAGGAAAGACCACAGTCAAATCAAAGAACAGGGAGCCCTAGATCTAGAAGTCCAAGGGGTCGTGGCTCTTGGAGACCTCTAGTGATACCTTCAAGTTTGGGAACTTTTGGTGGTAGAATGGGAGGAGTTACTTGTTATAAGTGTGGAGCAGATGGCCATATTATTAGGGATTGTCTAGTGCCTTGGAGTGATAAATGCTATTAGTGTGGACAGAAAGGCCATATAGCAAAACATTTTACTTAGGGCTCTGCGACAACCTCCTTTGTGGGTAGTGTGGCTAGTGGTGGAAGAGGGATGACTAGGATTGCACAACGTGGACGTGGGACTACTTCTGAACCACGGACTCAGACACAGATATATGCTATGACCCAGCGGGATGCTTAGGCTACTCCTATGGTAGTGACATGTATGATATCTGTAGCTGATGAGGACGTTCACGTATTGTTAGATCCTGGATCTACCCACTCTTTTGTTTCTATTGCATTTAGTGAATATCTACATAGACCACATACATCTATGGCATAACATTTACTTGTTTCTACACCTGTGGGGGATGTGGTGCTAGTGGAAGTAGCGTATAAAGACTGTGCGTTAAAAATTGGGGAGAAATAGTTGAATGTGGATTTGATTCCTTTAGCAATCCATGATTTTGATATGATATTGGGTATGGATTGGCTATCATCTTATCATGCTTCCATTGATTATTTCAAAAAGGAAGTTATTTTGCAAGTGCCAAATGAATCAGACTTCAGATTTCAAGGTGAGCGAGATGTAGTTTCAACTTGTTTAATATCAGCTTTAGAAGCTAGAAAATTATTACAAAAAGGATGTGAAGGGCACTTAGCTCATGTGATTGATAGTACTAAAGTAGAATTGAAACTGTCAGATCTTTCCGTAGTTCAAGATTTTATGGATGTATTTCCAGATGACCTACTAGGAATTGTGCTTGATAGGAAGGTGGAGTTCTCTATTGAATTATTATCAGGAACTACTCCAATCTCTATTACACCTTACAAAATGGCACCATCAGAGTTGAAGGAATTGAAAACTCAATTACAAGATTTGTTAGATCGGGGTTTCATTCAACCTAGTGTGTCACCATGGGGAGCTCTTGTGTTGTTTGTGAAGAAGAAGGATGGAACCATGAGGCTATGTATTGATTATCGACAATTGAATCAAGCTATAGTGAAGAATAAATATCCTTTGCCGCGTATTGATGACTTGTTCGATCAATTGCAAGGGGCCAAGATCTTTTCAAAGATTGATTTGAAATCCGGTTATCATCAACTGAAGGTGAAAGACAGTGATGTTTCAAAAATTGCTTTCTGAATGTGATATGGACACTATGAGTTCTTAGTGATGCCATTTGGAGTGACGAATGCTCTAGCTATTTTTATGGATTTGATGAACCGGGTATTTCAGCCTTTTCTTGACTCATTTGTTATTATATTCATTGATGATATCCTAGTTTATTTACACAGTAAGGAGGAACATGAAGAGCATTTAAGACTTGTTTTACAAACTTTGTGGGATAAACGATTATACACCAAATTTAGTAAATGTGAGTTTTGGCTAAATGTGAGTTTTGGCTCAATAGGGTGGTATTTTTGGGACATGTGATTTCCTATGAAGGAATTTGTGTTGATCCAAAGAAGATTGAAGCTATAATGAATTGGGAGCAATTGAAGAATGTGTTTGAAATAAGAAGTTTCTTGGGGTTAGCGGGATATTACAGACGATTTATTCAAGGATTCTCATCTATCATTGTACTGTTAACTAAATTGACACGGAAAGATGTAAAATTTAAATGGACTGAAGCTTGTGCACGTAGTTTCCAAGAATTGAAGATAAAATTGACTACAGCTCCTGTGCTAACCATTTCTTTAGGAAAAGGAGATTTTGTGATTTATAGTGATACTTCTCATCAGGGTCTGGGCCGTGTGTTAATGCAAAGAGGCAAAGTTGTTGCCTATGCTTCTAGGCAATTGAAGACTCACGAGAAAAACTATCCTATTCATGATTTGGAGCTAGCAGCAGTGGTGTTTGCCTTGAAATTATGGAGACACTATCTATATGGTGAGTCGTGTGAGATTTTTACAGATCATCAAAGTTTAAAGTATTTGTTTATCCAAAGAGATCTAAATGCGAGGCAATGGAGGTGGATGGAATTGATTAAAGATTATGAGTGTGTCATCCATTATCATCCGGGAAGAGCTAATGTGGTAGCAGATGCTTTGAGTCGATAAGCTTCCACGAGATTGTCATGTAATCAATGTTGCCAAGTAGAATTATTTGCAGAGTTAGCTTCTTTTGGGGTGAAGTTTGAAATGATAAGAATTGATGCAGTGTTAGCACAACTCCGGGAAAGACCATTATTATTTGATCAAATTCAGGAACTATAATTTCAAGATCCACAATTGAAGAAAATCAGGAAGCAAGTAAAGGAAGGGGTAAGAACTGATTTTTCCATTCATGCTAATGGTACTATAATGTTTGGGACCCGTTCTTGTGTACCAAGCAATCAAGATTTGAAAAATGAGATTTTAGAGGAAGCACATCAATCTTTGTATGCTATGCATCTGAGAAATACAAAAATGTATCGTGATCTTCGGGAAGTGTATTGGTGGCCTAGCATGAAGAGAGAAATTGCAGAGTTTGTGGCTAAATATTTGACTTGTCAGCAAGTAAAAGTAGAACATCAGAAGCCGGCAGGTTTGTTGCAACCTCTTCCTATTCCACAATGGAAGTGGAAGCACATTACTATGGACTTTGTGGTGGGATTACCCAGAACACCAAGTGGATTTGATTCTATTTGGGTAATTGTTGATAGGTTGACTAAATCAGCTCATTTCTTATCAGTTAAGACTACCTATACTCTTGATAGGTATGCAAAATTATATGTTGATGAGATTGCATGGAGCTCCAATGTCTATAGTTGTAGACAGATATCCAAGATTCACTTCTAAATTTTAGCCTAGTTTGTAGCAAGCATTGGGTACTACTTTGAAATTTAATACATCATTTCATCCTCAAACTGATGACTAATCATAGAGAACTATTCAGACCTTAGAGCATATGTTGAGAGCTTATGTATTAGATTTCAAAGGCAGTTGGGGGGATCATCTAGCTTTAATGAAATTTGTGTATAGTAATAGTTATCAATCTAGCATTGGGATGGCTCCATTTGAAGCTTTGTATGGGCGACGGTGTAGAACTCCAGTGAGTTAGAGTGAGATGGGAGAGAGACAACTGTTGGGTCCTGAAATGATTCAAAGTATAACTGAGAAGATTAAAATTGTTCAAGAACACTTAAAAGTAGTGCAGAGTCGGCAGAAAAGTTATGTAGATAACAGAAGAAGAGAATTAGAATTTAAGGTGGGTGATTAAGTGTTTTTGAAAGTAGCTCCATGGAAGGGTATCTTGAGATTTGGAAAGAAAGGGAAGTTGAGTCCAAGATACATTGGACCCTATACCATTGTTGCAAGAGTTGACACGACTGCTTATAGACTGGATTTGCCTCCGGAAATGTTTAAATTGCATGATGTTTTTCATATTTCTATGTTGAGAAAATATATACCAGATCCTTCTCATGTGTTAGCTCAACAATCGTTAGAGTTGGAAGATGATTTGAGTTATGTTGAAGAACCTGTTCAGATATTAGACCGTAGAGAACAAGTTCTGTGCAATAAGGTGATACCACTTGTGAAAGTATTATGGAGGAGTCATACAGTGGAAGAGGCCATATGGGAGAATGAGGAGTCAATGAAGAAACAATATCCATATCTATTCTAGCTCGGTAAGTGAATTTCGGGACGAAATTCTTAAAGGAGGGAAGAATTGTAAAACCCTAACTTGATTAGCATCATGCTTAACTTAATAGCATGTTTATGGTGCATGATTATTCTTAATCAAGATGCTTGTTTAGCATGGTTTAATGAGGGCTTGTATTTGGGGGATTATCATGTTTTTAAGCATGATTAGTGAGCTTAATTCATGATTAATTAGTTTAATTAATCTTTATGCTTAGCTTATGTTAATCATGATGAATTATCATAAGTGTGATTAATTATGTTAATCATGTGGATGAGAGATGGATTAGGGAAGCAAGTGTTGGTCCAAAAGGCAACCCAAGAGGCGGAGTGAATTGAGTTTTTCAGAGATTAATGCTAGTTAAGATTAATTAAAATTAATCTAAGCAATGTAACAGTGACCAATCTAAATGCAATGCAATGCAATCAGTAGAAATAAAGAAAACAGAGCAATAGAAGAGAGACACAGATTTATCGAGGTTCAACCACAAACCGTGGTCTATGTCCTCACCCCAAGACCTCCTTGAAGTCTTCTTCCACAATGTAATCACCTATTACAAGATGAGCTACTGATTGACAAAGTGCTCAGCTCACTATACAAGAACTCCTCACTGAGTTCTTCAATCTCCAAGAGGTTTTGTCCAAGCTCCACTCAAACTTACAAGAGTTTTGCTTTCACAAGATAACTCTCAAACTCTCAATTACAAGTGTATAAATGTATACAATTAACTAACACTCTCTAGCAAGAGTAAATTTTACATTCAAAGCTCACAAAAAGAAGACAGGAAGAATAACAGAGTATATCAGTGATTCAGTTAGTTGATCTTATTTTTGTCTTTAATCCCTTGTATAAATGCAGCTGGAAGGTTGTATATATACTTTTGTATTAATTCCATCTGTTAGAGGTGGTTGGGTATCATAAATGCACGTCCAGTCCGTTATAATGTTAAGAAAAATAGCCGTTATATCAGAGGAGTCGGCTCTAGATTTGTGGAGTCGACACTTTCTGCTTCTGCATTTACTAGATGTAGTTCACTGACTTCATGAGTCCGCTCTTCATATCAATGAGGCGACTCCTTGTTCATTCTGTCTTCATATCTTTGGCTTCTACTGTCATGAGGTGACACTTCATTATTATGTGTCCGCTCATTGATCATTTCATCTTCAAGCCTTTTACTTTTGCTACCAAGAGGCGACTCTTCGTCTTCATGTGTCCGCTTATTGATCATGTCATCTTCAAGCCTTTGCATCTGTCTCCATGAGGCGACTCTTTGTTTCAATGAGTCTACTCTTTGTCTATATGGTCTCTAGGCTTTTTGCTTCTGTGTTTAAGAGGCGACACTTTATTTCCATGAGTCCCCTCATTGTCCAATTTGTCTTCAGGCCTTTTTGCTTCTGTGGTCAAGAGGCAACACTTCATTTCCATGAGTCCCCTCATTGTCCAATTTGTCTTCAGGCCTTTTTGCTTCTTTGATCAAGAGGCGACTCCTCATTTCAATGAGTCCACTCGTTACTCATTTTGTCTTCAGACCTTTTGCTTCTGTGATCAAGAGGCGACACTTCATTTCCATGAGTCCTCTCATTGTCCAATATTCTGCTTTCAGATTTCTATTGATCAAACTTATCAAAACACTGATATAAGATCTTCAAGGAGTATATTTTTGGGGTATGATGATTAATCAAATCTCCTTAACTCATCAGAGTTAACTTCTATTCAATTTGAATTAAATCAATCATTGAATATTGATCTTCTCTTGACTCTCAAATTGTCAAGGCTTCATTAGATCAATGTTCATCTTTTCTTCTTCATTTGCTCAGCTCCTTCTATCATTGTAGTGTAAGCACCCCATTTTTGACCGCTCGGCAGTCTATACTCCGTCTAGACTTGTTTTCAAGTCATTGTGGGCATATTCCAATTGAAACCAATTCTCTAGGCCCAAATTCCTTCTCTCCATAGCTTCACGGGCCTGTCGGGCCCAAATAGAGGCAAAATAACCAAAATGCCCTTAGGGGCATTGTCCTTTCCAAAATCTTTTCAATCCCACTCTCGAGACAGTTTATTCCTCAAGACGGTTCCAATCCAGGCACGTCTCTTCGGAGATGATAAGTCCCCTTTCCAATCCCACTCTCGAGACAGTTTATTCTTCGAGACGGTTCCACTCCAGGCACGTCTCTTCGGAGACGATAAGTCCCCTTTCCAATCCCACTCTCGAGACAGTTTCTTCCTCGAGACGGTTCCAATCCAGGCACGTCTTCTCGGAGACGGTAAGACCCCCTTCCAATCCCACTCTCGAGACAGTTTATTCCTCGAGACGATTCCAATCCAGGCACGTCTTCTCGGAGACGGTAAGACCCCTTTCCAATCCCACTCTCGAGACAGTTTATTCCTTGAGACGGTTCCAATCCAGGCACGTCTCTTTGGATACGGTAAGATCCCTTTCCAATCCCACTCTCGAGACAGTTTATTCCTCGAGACGGTTCCAATCCAGGCACGTCTCTTCGGAAACGGTAAGACCACTTCCAGTCCCACTCTCGAGATAGTTTATTCCTCGAGACGGTCCGAGTAGCAAAACTACTCACAAATTATCAACCCCGTCCGAGTAGCAAAAATACTCACAAATCATCAACCTCGTCCGAGTAGCGGAAATACTCACAAATCATCAACCCCGTCCGAGTAGCGGAAATACTCACACCGTTAGAGTGGTGGAAACACTCAAAACCCAGGTCAACACCAGTGTCTGTTAGCCCACTTTGGTAAAAAATGTCCAAATTGTCATGTGGACATTTTCCGAGACTTTCCGGTCAAGATGACCATTTTGCCCCTAGGCATCTGAACGCCCCGGGAACCACACCGGCTCTGGTTATCAAACCGGTAATGTCCCGAGAATACTTTTTATAGTGTTCTCAACCTTCCTTTACCTTTTCGGATCATTCCGAGTCAGTTTCGGCCAACTCGGCACAAAATGACCGTTTTGCCCCTAGAGGGCCGGTCTCCTTTTTTGACCACACCGGCTCTGGGTATCAAACCGGTAACCTCTTGAGACTACTTTTTATAGTAATCTCAACTCCCCTTTACCTTTCCGGATCATTCCGAGTCAGTCCCGACAAACCCGGTACAAAATGACCGTTTTGCCCCTGGTGGGCCGGTCTCCTTTTCCGACCACGCCGGCTCTGGGAATCAAACTAGCAACCTCTGGGAACATTCTAAATAATGTTTCCAGATCCCAAGTCTTCTCTTGGGACAGTTCGAGTTTGTCCCGGCAGTTTCTCGGTCCGATTGACCATTTTGCCCCTAAGGGCCCGGTTAACCTTTTCGACCCATTTTGTCCTCGCTTTTCAAGTCAAATACCTCCAGGACACTATTTTAAGTGTTCCTGCTCCTTTCTGACCTTTCGGGTCATTCCCGGCTCCCTCAAATCATTCCCGGACTTTCCGGAGTCACTCCTAGTGAAGCCAGGCTAAAAATTGCATGGTAGTCACTAGTACAGGCGCCCAAATCTAGTCAAAGATACGTTGCTTGCCGACTTATAAAGTTTCTTAAGTGGCTGGCGCCACTAGTAGTGGGGCCAAACCAAGAATTGGCCTGGCGCCACTCCTAGTGGCGCCAAGAGAAATTTTGCCCTGGCGCCACTGCAATAGGCGCCAAGTTTGTCCAACTTCTATAAATACAGAGCCTCATTCAACATGAAAGGGGTCTGCAAACTTAACCTAAAAATCCTATATTTCGATATACAGAGCTCGAGCACCTCCTAAACCCTAGCCTCCCTAGGTTTTCCAAACCCTAGCCACCCTACACCAAACCCTAGCCTCCTATACACTTATACACTCCCCCATACACTCATACACTAGCCTTCAACCATCCTTTGAAGACTTGAAGAGCTGTCATCTAAAGCCTGAAGACAATCCTTGAAGGTTGAAGAAGAAGATCAAGACGAAGACCGAAGATTGAAGACAAGCAAGGTGCGCAAAATAAAGAAGACATACGGTAGGTTTTCTATTTAAATTTCCGCACTTCCCCCCTCTCTCTTCTCTCTCCTAACCCACTTGGGTTTTCTCTATTTTAATCCCCCATCTCTTTCCCCCCCTTTCTTTGCATGCTTGAAACAAGGAGATTCCCGGTCCATGTGTAGGATTGGGCTATTGCAGAGTCACCGTGTCGGGGGCTTTCTTCTAGTCTAACCAAAGACCACGTGGGTCCGGCCCCCTTGATTATATGGTGAAGCCTTAGCCTTGTATGTTCACGACCCCAAATTGCATTGTGCATATCATAGTCTTGCATCTTCCAAAATTCGTTTTCAAACTCGTTTTTAAAACCGTTTTCAAACTTATTTTCAAAATTGCATCCAAATCTCTTTTTCAAAAACTTGTTTTCAAAATCACAATTCTAGGGTGATTCTAGCCTTTCCATGACTAGGGTTGCTTTAGGAAAGTGTTACATTAAAAGTGACCAATTTGGTGTATATTTTCAAATCTTATTGTTTTTCAAAACCACTTTCTTAAAGTGGTTCTAGCCCTCTTATGGTTAGAATCGCTTTAGGAAAG
Source organism: Euryodendron excelsum (assembly GCA_033060915.1). Taxonomy (NCBI): domain Eukaryota; kingdom Viridiplantae; phylum Streptophyta; class Magnoliopsida; order Ericales; family Pentaphylacaceae; genus Euryodendron; species Euryodendron excelsum. The sequence continues at coordinate 7,046,739 of CM065394.1, read as the reverse complement.
TGAGAAGTTTTCACACTTTCCAAAAAACTCCCTCTTCAAAAATCTCTTCCTAAAAATCTCTTTTTCAACATACTTTCCTAAAACTCTCCTCTTCAAAATTGTTTTCAAAAACTCCCTTTCAAAATCTATTTTTCAAAACTCTCTTTTTCAACTCCTCTCCAAAATCTTTTCCTCAAAATTCACTTTCTAAAAACACTTCCTAGATTCACCTTCCTAAAAACTCTCTCCAAAAACCTTTCTAAAAAACTCTTTTTCCAAAATCTTCCTTCTAGAAGTTCCCCTCTAGGATTTTCCTTCTAAAATCTACGTTTCTAAAAACACAATTTCCAAAACTCCTTCTCTTTAAAATCTTTTTTCAAAAACTCCCTCTTCAAATTCACTTTCCGAAAATTCCTCCCTAGGATTCTCTTCTAGAGAACCTTCGTTTCCAAAAACGCACTTTCCAAAAACTCTTTTCTTAGAGCCCAAGTCAAGCCTTAGAGCCCACAATTAGGAAACCCTAATTTTCGTTCCAAAAGCATGATTTTCAAACTTTGCCCTAAACCTAGGTTTCCAAAACCTCTCGTTTTCTACATCAAAACTATACATGTTTTCAAAACCCATTTTCTACATCAAAACTATAATTTTACAAATCTATGGTTTCTAGAGTCTCCCTTTCCAAATCCTTGCCAAATCCTATCTTCCCTTTAGGATCCCGTCCTCCGTTTTTTGGAAACAAAATCCAACCTTTCTCTTTTAGAAACAAAATCCAATCTCTTCCTAATTCAAATCCTTCCTAAACTTCCACTTTCCTAAATCTTAAGTTTCCAAAACTTGAACATAAAAATCTTTCCTAAATTTTAAAACTCAACTTTCAAATCTTTCCTAATTCAACCATTTCCTAATTCTACCCTCTTTTCAAATCTTAACTCTTTAAACCTAAGTTTTCAAACATTTCCTAAACTCAAGCCTTTCCTAATTTCAAGACTTTCTAAAATTCAAACTCTAAAACTTTCTAAATCTTAAACTTTCCAAATTTCAAATCCTTCGAAATTTCAAAACTTTCTAAACTCAAAACTTTCTTATTTTCAAAACTTCCTTGTTTTCTAAACTTTCCAACTTTCAAAACTTTCCTAATTTAAAATCTTTCTAAAATTCTAAAACTTTCCAAATTCAAAACTTTCTTAACTTGAAACTTTCCAAATTCTAAACCTTTCTTAATCTAAACTTTTCCTAATTCAAAAACATTTCTAAATTCAACACTTTCCTATTTTAAAACCTTTCTTAAAACGAAACATTCCAATTTTCAAAACTTTCCTATTTCAAAACTTTCCTAATTTGGGAACTTTCCTAATTCAAGACTTTCTTAATTCGGAACTTTCCAAAAATGAAACTTTCCTAAATCCAATCTTTCCTAATCTCCTAAACCTTACAAGTCAAGTCGAATCTTTCCTAAGTCTCTTTCCTAAGTCTAGGTTTCCTAAAACCAAGTCTTTCCAAAATCAATCTTTCCAAAGCAAGTCCAATCTTTTCAATTTCAATTTCCAATCTCCTTTTCTAATTTCAAATCAAATTCAATTTCCAATTCAATCTCTTTTTCAAATCAACTCTTCTATTTTCAATCGGACTCCGGTCCGAACTACGACTGACCTGATTCCCCCAAAGGGATACGTAGGCAACCTTCATAGGTGCGGTCACAACATTTTTCAAACTTTCAATTCCACCCTCATGGGTGTGATTTTCAAAATCTTTTCAAATCTCAAATTCCAATCTACTTTCAAACTTCCAATTTCAAATTTCTATTTTCAAATTTTCAAACTTTCCAATTTCAATTCCACCTCTTCAAATCTATTTTCAAATCAAATCAATCTCTTTTTAAATTTATTTTTCAATTATTTTCTATTGCACTTGCATACCATGCATCATGTTAGTTTTCAAGCATTGTTTTTCAAAGTGGATAAGATTGACCAATAGTTAGTTGAAGACTCTCATAGGTGAATCTAGGATAAATTGACATGTAGGTATCGAAAGGGCGGGGTAGGATGATAGCTTAGTGCGTTTTCCCTACACGCAACCAACCTCCGAACCTAGGATCACTGATTTCAAAGACCAAACGGAGTTATTTTTCAAAAAAGGGCTAAATGTTTACCAAAAGGTTGCCAAACAACCTGTTTTCTTAAAAACCCTCTCTCGAGGAGATATTTTCAAATCGTTTTCTAAAAACCCTAAGTGTAGTCTTCGGATTACTCTTAGTTTTTAGGTGACCTAACTCACCTTAATCAAGTTAGGTGGCGACTTCGAATCTTTTTCAAAAGCCCTTTATTCATACCAATTTTTCAATTCAAACCTAGTCGCACTCATTCTTTTAAGAGGGTGAGTTCTAACGAGAGAGTACAGTATTTTTCCCGCTTGGGTGTGTATTCCTCGAGTGCGAAAAATCTGGGCGCGACATGTAGAAAATCCTCTTTCAATGCCAAGCTTCCGCAATTGCGTAGAGCTTCACAATGCTTGATTTCTGATTTCCTTTCTTTGTTAGCAATTCTTCATTCTTCACTAAAATCACTTCACTGAGATCATTGCAGACATGATGAAGTCTCTTCACATATCTAGTCTTCATTGATTCTTTATATTGTAGAAGAATTCCTCACTTGGATTCCAGGTAGGGATCAAATATTCATTGTGAGCCATCTTCTTAGCAACTTCAATCGCATTGTCTTGAATTGGTCTTTGCATACTAGATGAAATCATCTCTTGAGCATTTTTAAACTCTTCAACAAACAATTCATCTTCAACTGAGCATTGCACCTCCTCAACTGATCTTTGCATATTCTGATGAAGTCTTCAGTCTAGTGCAAATCAATCTTCATTGAATCTATGCATACTTGATAGAAGCTTTATTTGAACACTTTCAATATCTTCGAATGTAGAACATTTGTTTGAAGTAGAGATAGACGTTAATCCTCTGTTTGGTTCATTGCATAGCTCTTGAAATTCGTTGCTTGATCTTGAACTTGTTATGCATTTTTCTTGACATGGATTAAACTTAAGATTCAATTTTAAGTCTAAGTTATGAACTTTGTTAATCTGCACACTAAATAGATTAATTAGTAAAATAACACAAGGTTTAGTTATCATCAAAATCAACATGGGAATTAACCTTAAGTCAACAAGGGTCAACTTTAGGTCAACAATCTCCCCCTTTTTGATGATAACAAAACATTTGAAAAATAAGTTCATATGAGATTGAATGAAATGAACAGAGTTAAATAATATACCAATGAGAAAACTCCCCTTTTGTTTTGTAATTAAGCAAATGATGCTTAAAGGATAAAAGCATTTCAAAAACAGTTTTAGGGAGTTTTTGTTAGTGAAATCGAAGATATTTTGAGATAAAAGGTTCATGTTACTCCCCCTGAGAACATGCTCTATATATGTCAAAAGGTACTCATTTCATTTCATTTTTATTTAATGCTAATGCAATAAACAATTCATGTTAGTAAATTCCATTTCTTGTCCAATTCAGGTTCCCCAATTTTGAAAAGATACTTCTCCCCTATGATTTAAACAGATTCTTCTTGTCAATTCTAAGTGATGTTTAACTCATTTTCCAACAAACATGCATTGTATAATTTTGCAATGCAATTTTCATTTCAAATTCTTCTCCCCCTTTTTGTCAATGCATCAAAAAGAGAGAAATAGAATGAGGAGAATAGATTGTATACATAGGAAATCAATCAAACAAGCAAGCTATCAGAGCAAACACATTTGATACCATAACAGAATGATATTCATTAATTAAACCATGGAAATTACAAAAGAGTTATACAGTTAAAGTTCACAAAAACTATGCCAGAATCAAAACAAAACAAAAAAAATGTTATAATAGGATCATAAAAGTGACAGAGCTATGACTTGAGCTTTGAAGAGGGAGGATTTTGAAAGGTGTTTTAAGGTGATAGAGAGGGAGAATAGGATAAATCAACAGGATCTGAGGCAGTGTTGGATGGGCCAGAAAAGGGTCTTGACCTCAAACCATAGGGCCTCCTTCGGACAAATCGAGAGGCTGAGGTGGATGGTTTGGCTTTCTTTGCTGAAACAACCTTCTTTCTTGGTGCAACATCCTCAGATTCCTTAGAGTCTTCATCTGTATGCTCATTCTCCTCAGATTCCAGGTCAGTGTCCTCCAAATCTTTCTCTGCTTCCTTCTCTTGTTCTTCCTCATTCCTCTCTACAGTTTCTAATTCTTTTTCTCTTTCTTCTTCTTCTACAGAAATACCCTGAGCCCTTTTTAGTTGGATCACATCTTTCTTAAGATCTTTCAATTGAAGCAGCCCTTCATCAATCTTTTGGTTCATGCTTTGAAACATATCCATCATGTTCCCCAAAAGTTCATCAACCGAAGAGACATCAAGGGTTTGGGCTAAGGGTTTTCTAGGGCCAGAGGTAGATGCCCCTTTCTGTGAAGAGCAGGCAGGGACAACTTTGTTTGGCCTTGGAACCCAATGGCCATTTAGTTTCTTATATCCCATCCTGCTCAGTGTGTACTTGCTGTATTCATTTTTGTATGGATTAGGCTTTCTGTAGGTCAAACCTAACAGATTGACTTGGTAGTGTTTGAAAATTTTGGTTAGTAACATTCCATAAGGTAGGTTCTTGTAGGCAGTGGTAACAACATTGGCCATGTTGGAGAGAATGTAGTAGGGCACATCAATTCTGGTGTTCGTGAGAAAGGCCCACAAGAGAAATAGGTCCTTCTCAATTACACGTTCAAAGCCACCAACTTTGGGTAAGAAAATGGTTGTTACAAAATGGTGGACAAGTCTCAATTCAACAGGGAAATTGTTGGCTATGGGTTGAATGGATTCGTGCATGTCATGACCAAAGAGAACTCTAAGTTGTTCTTTTCGATTAATGTTTTCAAAATACATTTCCCACCATAACCAGTTCCCATAATTTCTGCCAAAGTCCCTTCATTCAGAGTGATTTTTACTCCATTCACAAAACTGGTAATCATGTTGCTTCCAACTTTCTTCATCAGATTAGAATAGAAATGTCAAACCAATTTTGGGTATACATTTTCTCTAATAGTAGTGTAAGGTTCCCATCCTAGATTCTCAAAAATATGGGGGAAGTCAAAGTTCTTAGTCTTAAAGAAAGTATGATCTATCCAGCATCCATTCAAAACTTTACGAAGACCGAAAATATTCATATACCTTTCTTCTGCCATTGCATCTATGAAGTGTGTTGAATCTCATCTAGGTTTCTCTGCTAGAGCCCTTTCCTCTGAATCTCTGATGACTGGTCCTGCCCTTTTTCGTTTCTGAGTCCGTGTAGGAGGAATGTTAGGGTTTTCTCGGCCAAGTTCTATTTTAGGAGCCATTGTGGGATTTATGAAGATTGAGAGAGAGAGAGAGAGAGAAGATCGATTAGGGTTTATAGAGATATTGAGATGAAGATTCGTGATGGTTGAGAGTGACGGTTGGGTTTTGGTGCGAACAGGGGAGCGGGAAAGTACAAGAGTGAGTGTGAATGAGTGAGAGGGAAATTTTGAATGTTTGTAAAGTGGGCTTCATCAAAGTATATAGGCCCGAAGCATAAGGCGACTCATGAACTAAATGAGCCAACACATGTCTTGTTAATGAAATGATTTAAGTCCATTGACATGATGAGCCGACTCTATGAAATAAAGTGTTGACTCTTTCATCCAAACTGAGCATGTGAATCATAAGGATTGCATGAAATGATCTTTTTCAAGTTTTGAAATAAAGATTATCTTAATATGATTATGTAATGCATCATGAATTTAAGAAAAGCATTTCATATGAATGATAAACACATTTAAACATTCAAAACACAAATTTCACTTGAATCAAACATAATTTAAGATAAAGGATCACTCATCTCTAATTCTCTTCTAATCATACAAAAATGATATTCACTTAAAGGTTTAGTAAAGATATCAGCTAATATGCATATCAGTACACACAAAATTAAGTTCTATATCACCTTTTTGTATATGATCACGCATAAAGTGATATTTGATTTCAATGTGTTTTGTGCGAGAGAGTTGAATAGAATTTTTAGTCAAGTTTATTGCACTAGTATTATCACATTTAATAGGAATGTGATCAAACAAGATTCCATAATCTTCCAATGGTTGTTCGATCCACAACACTTGTGCACAACAACTACCAGCTGCTACATATTCAGCCTCAACTGTGGAGAGAGCAACTGAATTTTGTTTCTTGCTATACCAAGACACATTCATATTGCCTAGGAGTTGGTAAGAGCCACTTGTACTCTTCCTATCAACTCTACTCCCCGCATAGTCAGCGTCAGTGTAAGCATTTAGATTAAAACATGTATCTCTTGGATACCATAATCCAAGATTTGGTGTGTGCTTTAGATAACAAAAAATCCTTTTTACAGCTATCACATGAGATTCTTTAGGATTAGATTGAAAGCGAGCACATAAGCAAATACTAAACATTATGTCAGGTCTACTAACAGTTAGATATAATAGAGAGCCTATCATGCTTCTATAAAACTTAGTATCTACTGATTTACCTTTCTCATTGTTATCTAATTTAGTTGTAGTACTCATTGGAGTACTTATAGGTTTTGCATCTTCCACGCCAAACTTTTTAATTAAGTTCTTAATGTACTTGGCTTGGTTGATGAAAATGCCTTCATTTGATTGCTTGATTTGAAGTCTGAGAAAGTAGTTGAGCTCTCCTATCATACTCATCTCGAATTCTCCCTGCATACACTTAGCAAATTCTTCGCAAAGCGATTCATTAGTAGTACCAAATATAATATCATCTACATTAATTTGTACTATAAGCATATCACTATTTTTGATTTTAATGAAAAGAGTTGTATCTATTTTTCCTCTAGAAAAACCTTTTTCAATTAAAAACTTACTTAATCTTTCATACCAAGCCCTTGGGGCTTCCTTCAAACAATACAAAGCTTTTGTTAGTTTGTAAATATGGTCAGGAAGTTTTGGACCCTCAAAGTCAGGTGGTTGTTTAACAAAAACTTCTTCAGTGATAAAGCCATTTAGAAAAGCATTTTTCACATCCATTTGATATAATTTAAAATCTTTAAAACAAGCAAAAGCAAGTAATAATCTAATGCCTTCTAGTCTAGCTACAGGAGGATAGGTTTCATCAAAATCAATGCCTTCCTCTTGACTATAACCTTGAGCAACAAGTCTAGCCTTGTTCCTCACAACAATTCCAGATTCATCCATTTTGTTTCTAAATACCCATTTAGTTCTAATAACTGGATGATCATTAGGTCTAGGAACAAGGTGCCATACCTCATTCCTTTCAAATTGGTTTAATTCCTCTTGCATTGCATTTATCCAAAATTCATCATGTTCAGCATCATTAAAGCATTTAGGTTCTATTTGAGATAAGAATGCAAGATGATTACATATATTTTTTTATAGAGGAGTGAGTTTTTACACCTTGTGAAGGATCACCTAGGATTTGTTCCGCAGGATGACTATGTACAAACTTCCACTCCTTAGGTAGACCTTCATTAATTTCTTGTTGGCTGGTAGGAACTCCTTGTACTTCTCTTTCCTTTTGTGGTTCCCCATTTGAGCTTGGTTGGATGTCCATCTTTTCCATTCCAGATTCTAGCTCATCTGTATCATCACTTGCAACAATCTTTGAAGAAGGATTAAGTTCATCAAAAGTGATGTGGACTGATTCTTCAACAACTAGAGTCCTCTTATTAAAGACTCTATAAGCCTTGCTATGTGTTGAATAGCCAAGAAATACACCCTCGTCGGATTTAGCATCAAACTTGCTGAGGTTGTCTTTATTGTTATTCAATACAAAACATTTACATCCAAAAGCTTTAAAGTATGAGACATTTGGTTTCTTTTCTTTCCAAAGTTCATAGGCGGTTTTGTTCAAAAACTTTCTAAATAAAATGCGATTTAAAACATAACAAGCTGTGTTAACAGTTTCAGCCCAAAAGTATTTTGGTAAACCATTTTTACAAAGCATGGTTCTAGCCATTTCTTCTAAAACTCAGTTTTTCCTTTCAACAACCCCATTTTGTTGAGGTGTTCTAGGAGCTGAGAAATTGTGATCAAAACCATTTTCATCACAAAACATTTCAAAAGGTTTACAATCGAATTCCTCTCCATGATTAGTCCTAATAGAAGTAATTGAAATTCCTTTTTCATTTTGGACTTTTCTATAAAATTTTGTAAAGAAAACAATTGTCTTATCCTTATGAGCTAAGAAGAATGTCTATGTAAATCTAGAATAATCATCAATAATAACAAGTGCATATTGCTTACCACCAAAACTTAGAGTCCTAGTAGGTCCAAATAAATTCATATGCAATAGTTGAAAGGGCCTAGAGGTAGTGAGCATATTTAACGATTTGAAAGAGATCCTAGTTTGCTTACCTAATTGACAAGCATCACAAACTCTATTTTTGTCAAATTTTATCTTTGGAAGACCTTTGACCAAATCATTTTTAAAAACTTTTGAAAGTATGCTCATACTAATATGACCAAGTCTTCTATGCCACAACCAACTTTCATCACTATTCATAGCTACAAGACATTCTATTTTGCATGAGGATAAATCATTAAGATTGAAAACATAAATATTGCCTTGTCTATGTCCAGTGAGAATTGTCTTGTTATCACTAATGTTAATTACATCACATTTATAGGATTCAAATACAACCTTGCATCCTTTGTCACAAAGTTGACTAATGCTCAAGAGATTGTATTTGAGTCCCTTAACAAGTAATACATTTTCGATAGAGGTGGAGAAATTCTTACCAATACTACCTATACCGATGATCTTCCCTTTGCTATTGTCACCAAATGTGACAAGACCTCCATCCTTTGGTGAGAGAGAAGTGAATTGAGCTTCATCTCCCGTCATATGCCTTGAGCATCCACTATCCAAATACCAATGGTCTTTCTTGGATTTGGCTTAAAGGCAAACCTGCAAAAAGGGTTTATCTGACCTTAGGTACCCAAATCATCTTGGGTCCTTGGGGGTTAGTCCTCAATGGTCTTTTAGAGATCCATGCATTGCTTGGAACATTTGATTTTTGTAAAGAAAAACATCTACTAGCAATATGTCCCTTTTTATAACAATAAAAACATGACATCTGTGATTTTCCAGTTGAAGTTCCAAATCTGCCTTTTGAAAATTTCTTTCTTTTAAATGGATCAAAACCAAGGCCAGCTTTTTCAAGTGAACAATTTTGTTTTCCTAAAATTGCATCAAGTTTTTATTTTCCATTTACACATTTATGAAGACTTGTTTCCAAGCTTTTGACATTTTCAAGCAAAACTTGATTTTCTTTTGAAAAATCCTTTTGAAAAGAACTTTTCTTAACCTTATCCTTTAAGATACAAATTTCATTTTTCAAGACTTCATTTTCCTTTTGTAAATTTTTATTTTCATTTGAAAGGTTGGAAACCATCTTTTTAAGAAGTCCATTTTTAATTCCTAATTTTTTGAATTCACAAATTATATCATCAAAGGCATCTTGTAATTTATTAAAAGTAAATTAGGAAGAATCAGATACCTCACTATCATCTTTATGAGCCATGAGACATAAGTTAGCCACTTCCTGTGGTTCAGTTTCTTCTTCGGAGTTTGATTCTTCATCATCACTCCATGTCATGACTGCCATGGCCTTCTTCCTTTGATATTTCTTTCCTCTGTTCTTGAGTAGAGGACAATCTGCCTTCATAAGGCCAGGCTTCTTGCATTCGTAGCATGTTATGTTGGAGTCCTTGCTAGGTTCTCTTTTGGCTTCATGCTTCTTTCCACCTCTCCATTTCTTCTTTATGAATCTTCTAAATTTCTGAGTGATGAGAGCAATTTCATCTTCATTCTCTTCACTTGCTGATTCATCATCTTGACAGGTGGATTAGAATGCAACTACCCTTTTTTTCTTTTCTTCATCCTCTTGGGCATGTTGCTTTTGTGTGAGCTCATGTGCCATTAGAGAGCCCAAGAGTTCTTCTAGTGGTAGGGTGTTGAGGTCCTTTGCTTCTTGAATTGCTGTGACTTTGGCCTCCCAAGCCTTTAGTCAAGATCATAGAATCTTCCTTACCTACTCACTGTTAGGATACACCTTTCCAAGAGATTTTATACCATTAATAATATCGGTGAACCTAGTGAACATTTTAGTGATGGATTCATCATGTTTCATTTTGAACAATTCATAATTATGTACAAATATATTGATTTTAGATTCTTTAACTTGATTGGTACCTTCATGTGTGACTTCTAATCTATCCCATATTTTCTTAGCAGATTCACAAGTGGAAATACGATTAAATTCATTTGGATCAAGTGCACAACATAGAATATTCATAGTTTTAGCATTAGATCGTAGTATTTTCAAATTATCTTCATCCCACTCAAATTCTGGTTTAGGGATATCAGTTCTATCCACTCTAGTTGTAGGTGTTTTGGGACCATTTACAATGAGTCTCCATAATTCATAATCAACCGATTGAATATAGATTCTCATTCTATTTTTTCAATAATTGTAATTGGTACCATTGAACATAGGTGGTCTATTTGTGGATTGACCCTCGCTAAGAGAGCTTTCGAAATTAGTTGCCATGGATCTATTCCGAGGATGTAAAGCCTTCAAACAGGAATACTAGCTTTGATACCAATTCTTAGTCCAAAAGGCAACCTAAGAGGGGGGTGAATTAGGTTTTTTTTGGAGATTAATGATAGTTAAGATTAATTAAAATTAATCTAACCAATGTAATAGTGACCAATCTAAATGCAATGCAATGTAATCAGTAGAAATAAAGAAAACAGAGCAATAGAAGAGAGACACAGATTTACCGAGGTTTAACCACAAACCGTGTTTTACATCCTCACCCCAATACCTCTTTGAAGTCTTCTTCCACTATGTAATCACCTATTAGAAGATGGGCTACTGATTGACAAAGTGCTCAGCTCACTATATAAGAACTCCTCACCGAGTTCTTCAATCTCCAAGTGGTTTTGTCCAAGCTCCACTCAAACTTACAAGAGCTTTTCTTTCACAAGAGAACTCTCAAACTCTCAATTACAAGTGTATAAATGTATACAAGGAACTAACACTCTCTAGCAAGAGTAAATTTTACATTTAAACCTCGCAAGAAGAAGATAGGAAGAATAACAGAGTATATCAGTGATTCAGTTATTTGATCTTGTTTTTATCTTCAATCCCTTGTATAAATGCAGTTGGAAGGTTGTATATATACCCCTGTATTGATTCCATCCATTAGAGGTGGTTGGGTATCATTAATGCACGTCCAGTCTGTTATAGTTTTTAGGTGACCTAACTCACCTTAATCAAGTTAGGTGGTAACTCCAAAATTTTTCCAAAGGCCCTTTATTCAAATCTATTTTCAATTCAAATCTAGTCACACTCATTCTTCTAGGAGGGTGAGTTCTAACGAGAGAGTACAACATTTTTTCCGCTTGTGTGAGTATTCCTCAAGTGCAAAAAATCTGGGCGCAACAGCTGGCGACTCCACTGGGGACACTTAGAGGGTTAGGCCATAGTCATATCTATTTACCCTTCACCCATGTAGAGTCTTCAATTAACTTGATTCAATCCTATTCGCTTTAAATTTTCAAAACGAAATTTTCAAAGTTGTTTTCAAAAAAAAAAAAAAACATGCATTTATTCATATTATCTTGTATTATGTTTGTCATCCACCATACTAACACTTGCATCTTTATTTTGTAGGTGCACTTTTTGCTTAAATTGTATTAACTATTATGCATGAATGTGATGAATAGGATGAATGGGAGTTGTTGGGCTCTTTCCTCCACTTTTGAAAATCACACACACACTGCATGTGCACTTGCATTATGCATACTTGCATACCCTGATATGTCCTTTCTAGTTAGAAAGGGGGAATGGTATATTGGTTGTGGGCAAGATGTTGTGTTAGTTTCTTCGCCTATGGCCTCTTGATGGTTCCCCCGCTCGGATCACCAACCGATCATGGCACCACCTCAGGGAGTGGGCCTGGGTTTGAAGATCCGGGGACCAAGCCTTTTTAGGACGCATTAGTCAACCCTCAACCTCATACTCATATAGACACCATGCATAGCCAAACCTCTGCTGGATTTAAGACACGAGCATTGTTTTCAAAATCACGGAGGAAAGGGCGACTGCTCTTACTTTCATTTATACTTGCTTATTCCTGCTTTTATACTAATTGTATTTATACTGTTATAATGCCTGTTTGACTGCTCATGCATGCATGTCTATTTTGCTACTGCATTCTCTCTCCTTACACTCTTTGCATCCATGTTCATACATTCAATACCCCATGTCAAGACAAGAGTTCCAAGTAACTCAAGTCACTGTATTTTCATGCATATGATCAACCCGTTAAGAGTGACACCAAGGTCACTCTCCCTTGCATTAAACCTACCCAAACCCTAAGGGTTCCTGCGTAACCCTAAGGACTCATTGCATGCATCCCAATTCATTCCATAAGAGGGGCCCCAATCCCTTTATGCTCACGGAGATAGGGTTGCCAAGAAGACAAGGGGCAATCAATCAACAAGGTCTCTCAACGACCTCCTTGACATCAAATCCAATGAAGGCGAATCCGAAGACTCAAGAGTAGTTTAGGTTTTCCCTTTGTAAAAGTAGATAGGTGGAAGTCCAAAGGAAAATGTTCCCCCTCCCCCTATTAAAATGTATTTCAATTCTTTTGTACCTTAAACCCAAAATTCAATGTATTTCTTTACTTTTATGAATGTGTGGATGACTGAAGGTTCCTACCTGATGGTAAGATGTCTGCATACAGGGGCAAATCCCCTATCTCCAAAAGTGAGCCAATACATCATGGCTAGTTTCCCTCCTAAAGAGGGGCACCCTAGGACATGCATTGCATAGATTTCTCCAAGAACCAAACTCTAATTTGTGACTGTTGTCGTCATTGTTATAGGTAATGAGTACTAGTCCAACATCCTCCATAATAGTAAAGGCCATGGTTCACAAGCTTTAGAAGAACATACTATTGGAAAGCGGGAATGTTAGCAGGAACCCCCTGTGCCACCCACTTACCGCAATCTCAGAAGGGATAATTCCTGCCTTAGAGGAGCCCAAATACCAAGATCATTCCTTCCTAATCACGCAATCTTATCAGCCCGACATGAACCTAACCATAGGAGCATTACTGGACCCTTCCCATTATCACCTTGTCCTTACTACATTATTAAAACCTGAACCCATGATCGCTATGGCTCGTCCTGAACCTCAAACCAACAACCAAGGAGATATACGACCTAAGCTACATTTAGTCTTGCCAAAGAAGCCAATTGTGCCCACCACTCTACCCGTCCTTACCAACCCTTCACCTGTGGCGATCCCTTTGCTCATAAATCCAAGGATAACTCTTCCCACCATAACCCAAACGCCAATACCCAGTCTTCATAACGTCCCATGGAATTACCCACCTGATAAGGGCACCGGAGAGCCTGTAACAGAAATAGGGGGAATGACTCGGTCAGGGCGCCTTTACACCTCTGTTGAAGTGGAAAGAAAAAGAAAGGGGAAGGACAAAGAAGGAGAGTGCTCCAACCAACCAACAAATCAGGAAATGTCAGAATTCACCAAAGCTTTAGGAAAAGTCGATTATGATATCATGGAATAGCTTAGGAAAGCCCCAGCCCATATTTCGATGTTGGGTTTGCTGCTCACTTCTGAGGTGCACCGGAATGCTTTAATAAAGATCCTCAAGGATGCTCATGTGCCTGAGAGTTTCATGCCCAATAATCTCCATGACATGGTGAGTCTCATTATGGCCCCAAACATCGTCACTTTTTTTGATGACGAGATTCCGGCTGATGGGACAGGCCACACCCAGGCTCTGCATATCGCTGTAAGGATAAGAGGAAAGATGGTAGCCAAAGTATTGATAGATAATGGGTCGGCTTTAAACGTATGCCCATATTCTACCCTAGAAAGGCTAGGAATGGACCAAACCTATTTGAAAAATAGTGATATGATCATCCGTGCCTTTGATGGTTCTCGGAGGGAAGCCATGGGGGAAATTGAAATGCTTGTTGAGATAGGACCAGTAACCTTCACAATTAAATTCCAAGTCTTACACGTTCCGGCTGTCTACAATTTACTGTTAGGAAGGCCCTGGATTCATTCAGCGGGTGCAGTTCCTTCTAGCCTTCATCAGAAAGTCAAGTTCATCGTGGGCTCCAAGCTAGTCTCTATTTTCACTGAAAAGGAGCTCGCTGTATACAAGGCTGATATCATTGCATCTGATACTGAACTACCCTCCCGTTTTCAATCATTCGAATATATCACTGTGGTGCAGAAAGAAGATCAAGTGGAGCCAAAATATTCCAGGAACTCTCAGATGGTAGTACGGTATTTTAAAGCAAATGGCTTCCATCCGGGCAAAGGCTTAGGGAGATGTTTACAAGGAAGACATGAAATTATAGAAATACTGTCGACTAAACCCACCTTTGGGTTGGGGTATGAACCCACAAGAAAGGAGAAAATAGAAGCAGCGCAAAAGAAGAGGGCTGATAAGAAAGCTGTCGTGGAACTCTCAGACCAATTCAAGCAGTTGGACATGGGGGAAGGAATACCTATATTAAGTAGGAAGAAGAGAAAGGTCCAAGAAGAAGCACCTGTCATGACAGCCAGCATCGGAGTAACCCAAGATGGATCCATTCACGCAATATTGCCAGGCGAAAAGTTGTATAATTGGGCCAGCAAAGACATCATTCGTGCTCGCAAGTTTCGGTACAAAGCCCATTAGAGCGAGATCTTAGGGCAATTGATTAGCCATAAACAAATTTTGTCCTTTTAAATTTATTTGTCTTAACTTTTTAAAATCAAGTTATCAATAAAAAAAAATATATATTCCTTTCTTGTTTGATTTATTGTACACTATTTTCCATGCCAGGGACCCTTGTATCCAATATCTTACTCAGCTAATCCAGAGAATGCCAATCTTGATGAATGATGACTTAAACACCGAGTTTGATTACCAACAACTAAGAATTCAAGAAGATGTAAATTTTACAGAGGAGGTGTCAGAGGAAATTCGGGAACAAATAAAAAGACATGAGAATCGTAATACCCCAAACATTGAGGAAACAGAAGCCGTTAACTTGGGAAATGAAGGGGATCCAAAAGAGCTTAGAATCGGTACAGGCCTAGATCAATGGCAGCGCAAAGAATTGTTGAAACTTTTGTGTGCATACTTGGATATTTTAGCATGGTCCTATCAAGACATGCTCGGACTAGATGAATCCATTGTGGAACATATACTACCCTTGGACCCGCAGATGAAACCCTTTAAGCAGAAGCTAAGAAGATTGAAGCCTAAATGGAGCCTGAAGATCAAAGAGGAGGTGATTAAACAACTCCAGGTAGGATTCTTGCAAGTTGTAGAGTATCCCCAATGGTTGGCTAATATTGTCCCAGTACCTAAGAAAGATGGCAAGGTGTGGATGTGTATTGACTTTCGGGACCTCAACAGAGCCAGTCCAAAGGATGATTTTTCTCTCCCACACGTAGACTTGCTTGTTGACAACACAGCCGGTCATGGAATGTTTTCCTTCATGGACGATTTTTCGGGATATAATCAGATCAAGCTAGCTAAGGAGGATCGGGAAAAGACTGCTTTCATTACCCCTTGGGGAGTATACTGTTATAAAGTCATACCATTCGGACTTCGCAATGCAGGGGCAACCTACCAAAAAGCCATGGTAACTTTATTCCATGACATGATGCATCGGGAAGTAGAGATCTATGTGGATGACATGATCGTCAAGTCCAAGCAGCGGAAAGACCACCTGTTCAACTTGCGAAGGGTGTTTGATTGTCTCCGTAGATATCAGCTTAAGCTAAATCCGGTCAAATGCACATTCGGAGTATCTTCAGGGAAATTGCTGGGATTTATAGTCAATGAAAAGGGGATAGAGGTTGATCCCGCCAAAGTAAAGTCCGTTGTTGAAATGCCTACACCAAAAGGGGAAAAGGAGATTCGATCTTTTCTAGGAAAGTTAAACTTTATTAGCAGGTTCATCGCCCAAATGACCCACCTATGCGAACCTATCTTCAAGCTCCTTAAGAAAGACGTTCCAAAAGAGTGGGATGATAACTGTCAAATAGTGTTTGAGAAAATTAAAGAATACCTTCGAAATCCCCCTATCCTAGTGGCACCAACCCCGGGACGTCCTTTGCTAATGTACATGTCAGTGTTAGATACTTCTATGGGATGCGTCCTGGGGCAGCATGATGAAACGGGAAGAAAAGAGCAAGCCATTTACTACCTCAGTAAGAAATTTCTACCGTATGAAGTGAAGTATTCCGATCTCGAGAAAACCTACTGCGCATTAGCCTGGGCAACTCACAGGCTTCGACACTACATGCTCTATCATACCACCTTCCTCATCTCTCAAATGGATCCCCTCAAGTATATATTCGAGAAACCAACCCTGTCCAGCAGAATTGCTCGATGGCAGATGATCCTGTCAGAATTCGACATTGTATTCACTACTCGTAAAGCAGTCAAGGGGCAAGTGATAGCTGATTATTTGGCCGAGAACCCCATTGATGATTATCAATCCATGGAGCCCTAATTTCCTAATGAAAATATACTATGCGTTGTTGGTGCATTTGAAGAACAAGAACTAGCCGGGTGGAGGATGTTTTTTGATGGCGCCGCTAACAAAAGGGGAGCCGGCATTGGGGCAGTAGTAGTGTCAAGAACAGGCAGTCATTATCCTATTGTGATTAAGCTACAACTTGAACTCTGCACCAATAACATCGCCAAATATGAGGCTTGCATCCTGGGATTAAGATTGGCATTAGAGATGAAGATTGATGAATTGGTTGTTCTCGGCTATTCAGATCTGGTCATTTAGCAATCCAAGGACGTGTACCAAACTCGAGATGCCAAACTTTCCCCGTATCATCAACAGGTCAAAGATTTGTGTTAGCTATTCAAAAGCATGGATTTTCGTCACGTACCCCGAACAGAGAACAGCTTCGCCGATGCCTTGGTTACGTTAGCTGCAGCAATCAAGGTCGATAGGGGCACCGAAATACCCCCCCTATAGATCTTTACTAGGGATGTCCCCTCTTACTGCCTGCACACAACTATGGAACCCCACGAGAAACCATGGGTTTATGACATCCAGAGGTATATCCAAGCCAGGATGTTCCCCGATACAGCAACACAACGCGATAGGAAGACCATTTGGCATTTGGCATGACACTACTTCATGGTTTGGACCTCTAAGATGTGTCAATACCGCCGAAGCCAAAGTCATTATGGAAGAAGTGCATGAGGGAGTTTGCGGTCCCCACATGAATGGCCATACGCTTGCAAAGAAGATTCTCCGGACAAGGTATTACTGGTCAATAATGGAGTCAGATTGCATTAGATACGTTCTTCGGTGTCACAAATGTTAGATACACGGGGATAAAATCAAAGCACCACCAATTGAGCTCCACTCTATGTCAGCCCCATGGCCTTTTTCTATTTGGGGGATAGATATAATTGGTCCAATCACTCCTAAAGCTTCCAACGGCCATCGCTTCATCCTGGTCGCCATTGATTATTTCACTAAATGGGTAGAAGTCATTTCTTATGTTCATGTCACTAAAAGGGTCATGGAAAGATTCATAAAAAATCATATCATTTGCCGGTATGGGATTCTCGAGTCACTCATTACCGATAATGCTTCCAATCTGAACAACGAGTTGATGTCAAAGCTATGCCAAGCATTTTGTATTACACATCGGAATTCGGTCACCTACCAGCCTCAGATGAATGGAGCAGTAGAAGCAGCCAACAAGAACATTAAGAGAATACTCCGAAAAATGATTGACAACTACAGAGATTGGCATAAGAAACTTCCTTTTGCATTGATGGCTTACCGAACTACTATGAGGGTCTCCACCGGAAGTACCCCTTTCGAGCTGGTCTACGACACCAAGGCGGTCATCCCTGTTGAGATTGAGATTCCTTCTTTACGGATCTTAACAAAAACCAAAATAGATGAAGCAGAATGGATTAAAGACCGGTATGCCCAACTCTATTTACTGGACGAGAAGTGGCTAGCTGCGGTTTATCATGCTCAATGCTACAGAAGGCGAATGGCCAAAACATTTGATAAGAAAGTACGACCTCGATCGTTCCAACCGGGAGATTTGGTGCTCAAGAAGGTGTTCCCCCATTAGGAGGCAACATAGGGGAAATTTGCTCCAAACTATGAGGGGCCATTTGTGGTAAAGAGGGTCCTGTCTGGAGGAGCTCTCGTTTTGGAGGAAATGGATGGCCAAGAATTCCCTAGCCCATTGAATTCAGATGCTGTCAAGCACTACTACATATAATTCCGAAAGTTAGGCCTTTGGTTTATGTGGGGAAGCAATAAAATCTACTTTCTTCATTCTCCACTAATCAATAAGGTAGTGTTTCAAGGGTAAAGCTTTATGGACTAAACAATCTAATTTTAGAATGATGAGAAGCCCTCGTTTCATTTTCTATCCAATTAAAATGCATATATATAACCTTTGTCAAACCCTTAGTGTCGGTTACTTTCTTTGATGGTGATCACTAGTAGAGTGGTAGGCATGAGCCTTTTTGCTTTTCTTTCAAAAATAAAAAACCACACCACAAACCCTAAAAGTGCTCTCAGACTAGGGTTAAATTGATTAGTTCAAATGAGCTTACTAAAATATGCCATTGGCTGGAGAATGATGCAAGTAGTGTTTAGGAGCTTCTCAACAGAAACCCAAGACCAAGCTGAGGAAAGAGAGAGAAAGAAAAGAGAAAAGTTATGCGCTTCCCAAGGATGCAGTGAAAACCTGAAAGGGCGTTGTAGGTAAAAAAGTAAGGATGTGGCAAGATACAAAACTGTTGACCCTGGCGAAAACCTGCAAAGGCGCCTTGGTGCAAAAATGACAAAACTGGGACTGGTGAAAACCCTCAGGGGCACTAGTAGTAAAAATAGCAAAAAAAAAAAAAAAAGAAGGAAAAAGGGGGGGTGGGAGCAAGAGATTTAGATATAAGAAATAGCTCGAGCCATTGTATTCCCCAGAAGTTAAGGTATGAAAGCAATAGTGTAAAAGTCGAAAGGCGTCTCGAAAGGCATTCTTCGGCTTAGCCCAGTTAGGGTTAAAGAAAGAAGGGGTCCCTTTCGCGGGACAATCAGTGAGTCAGAGAATCAAACGAAAGGGAGTTATTTTTCATTAAGCTGCAATTCTCATTTAATTTTCTCCAAATTTGTTGCTATACTAATCATGCAAGGAAATAATACCAAAAGTACGGGAGGTCATGAATTCATAAGATAAAAAGAGGCATAACACTAAACAAAGTATGTTTTTCTACAAATGCAGAAATCAGCAAATCTAAGAGTGAGGGGTAAAAATATATCCCTCCCCGTCATCATCAGAGGAGGAATCAGCTACGCAGGGATCCACTGGCTCGCCAGTCACAAGAGGAGCACTCAAAGAAGTACCAGTTGCAGAAGACCTGGGCTGGCCTCGCTCATAGTTCGCACATCTAGCCATAAGTATGTCCCTCTCTCGAGTAAGGGACTCCACAGTCTCCCGCAAGGACTAGCTATCCATCACATCACCCTCTAGGGAAGGAGAACTGCCTAGAACGCCTCGTGGCCACTTGCGGACCCTTGTAGCACCCAAAGGTGGGTCATCATGTGTCAATCTGGCTGCTGCTAGCTACCTCTCCAGTGAAACTATCTCAGCGTCTCTCATTCTCAACCGAGAATGCAACATCTATATCAGACGACGGTTCTCCCGCCTATGACGATGCCCCTGAACAATCATAGCAGTCAAGAAGTCGGTATTCCTTACGGGAGGTAAAGGAGTCTCAATGAGAAGATCCCCAAGTCTACTGGGACCCAACACGTAGCGTCGAAGCCAATAATGATAGGCCTCAGTCGCAGGGGGCATGACAGAGAAGGGACCGTCATCATCAGCGTGAGGAAGCAAAGATCTCCATGTGTCCATAACTTTCTCCACTAATGCTCTAGGGATCAACGCCTCAAAGATAAGAGTAAACTCGGCTGCAGATGCTAAATAAGGGATATCATGACTCCTACCAAGCTGTCGCAGAACTTGAATATCGAAGAAAGGGGTAATGCCCCGTAAGCATGCTAGGGGCATGAAGGCCGGAAGGTCGAACTCTCAAGCAATACCTACCGACCAATCCTGAATACCACTGGACAGTGCCCGACCTCATGCTCTGGAGGTAGTCAGCCCACGATGCAATGGTCTGCGGAAATCTCCCCTCATTTGCCATGGTACCCTGAGATCTCGCCAAGGAATGTGTATGGTCAAGTTCAGGATACCATGTATACTAGAACAAAGGTGTAACAAACAAGTGTCCAATCGCCCAGAGCTGGAAGAGAGTAGTGCATCCCGGGAAACGAGCATCAAGGGTCTGATGGAATCTCATAAGACTCACGAAGGTCTCCCCTACAATCATAGGAGCATAGGAATGCCCCTTACGGATCAAAGCCAGCAGTGCACAGAGTCGACAGTCCACTAAGTCATCTTCTCGGGGGAACACCAAGAAGTTCAGCAGAAGCAAGGCCAAGGCAACCATACGAGAAACAGCCCAATCCTGGGAGGTGTGCCACTCACCTGAATAAACTAGCATACCTGTGGGAAACTCAAAACGAGAAAGAGGAACTCTGTTGGGACATAAGGAAACTAGGGCAAAGAAGAAGACGAAAGAACTGCGAGTCTGAATCCAAGCTAGGATGAAACCACTGTAATACAACCGTCCGGAAAGAGAGGCCCCACAATGTCAGCAGAAACATCTCAAAAACCAAGAAGAAACCTATACTCGTGAGGAGTAGGGGTAAGCTCACACTCCTCAAAGCGGAAAAGAGACAAGTCAGGCTACTAGAAGGGAATCACCGCCTCCATGAGTCCAGGAATGAGCCGCACTGATAGAAGTGAAGCTACCCGACCAAAGGACTGGCGGAAGATGTCCTACTCATCCAGAGGGTAGCTACTGTGCCAAGCTCTCAGTCAACTCAAAACCTCGTCTGCCACCCTGAAAAGGTAAGCCAAGGTAAGAGATATTAACATGCCATACATGCAATTCAAATAATAGTAAAATAAAATAGATAACTAACACAAACAAAACAAATAAAGGATTTTGAATAACAAATCAAAAATAAAATTTCTACACATCTTGGTTTTATAATTTTCAAATCACATCTCAAGGGTTCTCTGCCTTTTTCCTTCCAAAGGATTTTATTTCTAAAAACTTTTTCTAACTCTTTCCCTAATTTCTAAAAATTTCGACAGAGTCCCGTTTAAAAATGGCCCCTACAACACCCATGACATCAACACAAAACACAAAACGTGCACTTCACACTGTTACAATCACATAATATCAGCAACCGCGCACATTTTTCAATTTTTCAAAATTTTCAAGACATATGTTTTATTTTTCAAATAAATCAATGGTTTTCAAAAGTCTCCCGAAATTTTTTAAAATCACCTCAAATGTTTTCTAAAATATTCCAATATTTTTTCAAATTTCAAACTTTAAAAATTTCATCAATTTCTTGAGTTTTCTCATTTTTCTAAATTTTCTAAGTATTTTCCTATTTTTCAAAAAATCAAAAATTCACCAACTTTTCAAAAAATCACGAAACTTCATACGGTTGTTAAACACATTTTTCTAAAGCACATTGCACAAAAACATAACCAGAAAACCCAATACCCATGCCTGTAGGAACAAATTTCCTATTCCTGCAGAAAACCCCATTCACATAACCATGAAAAATCATTTAAATTCAATCAAACAACAATCAAAATGCAAAAACAACATCACCAAAGTGTTCAAAGCATACCAAAACATCAATTTTCACTATTCACATGATTCAAACGAAGTTCTACGCATCAAAATTAACAAAATTTGAAAAACTCACTCTTTGGAAGTTCTCCGGCAAAATCTTCTCTTCCAGCGACTTTTCTAGTGACGTGGTCTCCTTCCGGCAATCACCCGTGGTCTCCAGGAAGTGCCCCTTCAAGGTTCAAGTCAATTTTCACGCGAAGTCTCTTGGATTTACGAAATCTCTCCAAAATGTCGCGGCTGTTCGAACCAGAAATTTTCTGGTTTTAACTTTAAGCCTAGCGCCACTAGCAGAGGCGCCAGGCCTTTTCTGCCAAAGGCGCCACTGCTAGTGGCGCTAGGTTCAAAATCTAGGCAGTTTTGCCCTTTTTCCCGCCAAAACTCATTTTCGAAGGCCTTTTTGGCCCGTTATCCGTTTTTCGACCCCCGTTGTCGAAAGATTTCCAATGTCCATCCCTCCGACTGCCTCGCGGTTAACATGGGACTCTTACTCTTATCGTTTTCTATCTTTGACAAGCAAAGACAGAAAAGACACTCCGTCCATACTTTTTTTTTCAAGTCACTGTGAGCGTATTCCAACCGAAACCAACTCTCTAAGTCCAAATCCCATGTGTCCATGGCTTCGCGGGCTCGTCAGGCCCAAACAGAGGCAAAATGACCAAAATGCCCTTAGGGGCATTGTCCTTTCCTTTCCAATCCCTCTCTCGAGACAGTTTATTCCTCGAGGCGGTTCCAAATCCAAGCACGTCTTTTCGAAGACGGTAAGTCCCCTTTCCACTCCCTCTCTCGGGACAGTTTATTCCTCAAGACGATTCCAATTCAGGCACATCTTTTCGAAGACGGTAAGATCCCTTTCCAATCCCTCTCTCGGGATAGTTTATTCCTCGAGACGGTTCTAAATCAGGCGCGTCTTTTCGAAGACGGTAAGACCCCTTTCCAATCCCTCTCTTGGGACAGTTTATTCCTCGAGATGGTTCCAATCCAGGCACGTCTTTTTGAAGACAGTAAGTCCCCTTTCCAACCCCTCTCTCAAGACAGTTTATTCCTCGAAACGGTTTCAATCCAGGCACGTCTTTTTAAAGACGGTAAGTCCCCTTTCCAACCCCTCTCTCGAGACAATTTATTCCTCGAGACGGTTCCAATCCAAGCACGTCTTTTTGAAGACTGTAAGTCCCATTTCCAATCCCTCTCTCGAGACAGTTTATTCCTCGAGACGGTCTGAGTAGCAAAACTACTCACAAAACCATTAGAGTAGCGGAAATACTCACAAATAGGTCGATATAGGGAATTGCCAAACCCTTGTGTCACGATGATCGCCGTCAGAGTGGCGGAAACACACAAAACCCAGGTCAACACCAGTGTCTGTTAGCCCACTTCGGTGAAAAATGACCAAACTGTCGGTCAAGATGACCATTTTGCCCCTAGGCATCCGAATGCCCTGGGAACCACACCGGCTCTGGGTATTAAACCGGTAACCTCATGAGGATACTTCTTATAGTGTTCTCAATCCTCCTCTACCTTTCAGGATCATTCTGAGTCAGTTCCGACCACACCGGCTCTGGGTATCAAATCGGTAATCTCCTAAGATTACTTCTTATTGTATTCTCAACATTCTTCTATCCTTCTGGATCATTCCGAGTCAGTTCCGGCAAACCCGGTGCGAAATGACCATTTTGCCCCTAGTGGGTCGGTCACCTTTTCTGACAACACCGGCTCTGGGAATCAAACCGGCAACCTTTGGGAACATTCTGAATAATGTTTCCAAATCCCAGGTCTTCTTCCCGGACAGTCCGAGTCTGTCCCAGTAGTTTCCCGGTCTGATTGACCGTTTTGCCCCTAAAGGCCCGGTCAACCTTTCCGACACATCATATCCTCATTTCTCAAGTCAAATACCTCCAGGACACTATTTTAAGTGTTCCTACTCTTTTTCAGCCTTTCGGGTCATTCCCGGCTCCTTCAAATCATTCCCGGACTTTTCGGAGTCACTCCTAGTGAAGCTAGGCTAAAAATTGCATGGTAGTCACTAGTACAGGCGCCCAAATCTAGTCAAAGATATGTTTCTTGCCAACTTTAATAGTTTCCTAATTGGCTGGCGCCACTACTAGTGGCGCCAAGCCAATATTTGGCCTGGCGCCACTCCTAGTGGCGCCAGAAGGAATTTTGGCCTGGCGCCACTGCAATAGGCGCCAGTGTATTCCTCCCTCTATAAATATAGAGCCTTCTCCAACGTGAAAAGGATCTGTCAAATCAGTCTAAAAATCCTATATTTCGATATACCGAGCTCGAGCACCTCCTAAACCCTAGCTTCCCAAGATTTTCCAAACCTTAGCCATCATACACTAAACCCTAGCCTCCTATATACTCATACACACCCCTATACACTCGCACACTAACCTTCAACTCTCCTTTGAAGACTTGAAGAGCTGCAATCTAAAGTTTGAAGACAACTCTTGAAGATTGAAGATGAAGATCAAGATGAAGACCGAAGACCGAAGGCAAGCAAGGCGCGCAAAATAAACAAGACACACGGTAGGCTTTCTCTTTAAAATTCTGCACTTCCCCCTCTCTCTTCTCTCTCCAACCCACTTGGGTTTTCTCTATTTTAATCCCCCATCTCTTTCCCCCCCCCCCCCCTTCTTTGCATGCTTGAAACAAGGGGATTCCCGGTCTATGTGTAGAATTGGGCTATTGGAGAGTCACATTGTCGGGGGCTTTTATTCTAGTCTAACCAGAGACCAAGTGGGTCCGGCCCCCTTGATTATGTGGTGAAGCCTTAACCTTGTATGTTTACGACCCCAAATTTGCATTGTGCATATCATGATCTTGCATCTTCCAAAAATCGTTTTCAAAGTTGTCTTCAAAATCGTTTTCAAACTTGTTTTCAAAATGGCATCAAAATCCTCTTTTTCAAAAACATGTTTTCAAAATCACAATCCTAGGGTGATTCTAGCCTTTCCATGGCTAGGATTGCTTTAGGAAAGTATTACATTAAAATTGAACGGCATGGTCCATATTTTCAACTCTTGTTGTTTTCAAAACCACTTTCTTAAAGTGGTTTTAGCCTTCTTATGGCTAAAATCGCTTTAGGAAAGCGAGACGTTTTCATACTTTCCAAAAAAACCCTCTTTTCAAAAATCTCTCTTCCTAAAAAACTCTTTTCTAACATACTTCCCTAAAACTCTCCTTTCTGAAATTGTTTTCTAAAAACTCTTTATAAAAATCTATTTTTCAAAACCTCCTTTTTCAACTCCTTTCCAAAACGCACTCTTCAAAGTCTACTTTCCAAAAACGTTCACTTGGTCTCTTTCCTAGAAAAACTCTCTCCGAAAATCTTTCCAAAAACTCTCTTTCCAAAATCTTTCTTTTAGAAACTCCCCTCTAGGATTTTCCTTCTAAAATCTTCGTTTCGGAAAGCACACTTTCCAAAAACTCCTTCCCTTTAAAAATCTTTTTCCAAAAACTCTACCTTTAAATTCACTTTGCAAAAAACTCCTCTCTAGGTTTCCTTTCCAAAAATCTTCGTTTCCAAAAATGCACTTTCCAAAAATCTTTTTTCCTTAGAGCCCAAGTCAAGCCCTAGAATTCACAATTAAGAAACCCTAATTTTCTTTTAAAAAATATGGTTTTCAAACTTTGCCCCAAACCTAGATTTCAAAATCTCTTGTTTTCTATATCCAAACTATACACATTTCCAAAAACTTCTTTCTACGTTAAAATTCTACACTTTTAAATCTAGGGTTTCTAGAATCTCCCTTTCCAAATCCTGGTCAAATCAAATCTTTCCTTTAGGAAACTAAATCTAATTTACCCGTTTAGGAAACTAGATCCAATCCTCCGTTTTTTGAAACAAAATCAAACATTCCCTTTTCGAAACAAAATCCAATCCCTTCCTAATCCAAATCTTTTCTAATTCAAATCCTTCCTAAAACTTTCACTTTCCTAAATCTTAAGTTTCTAAAACTTGAACATAAAAATCTTTCCTAAATTTTAAAACTCAACTTTCAAATTTTTCCTAATTCAACTCCTTCCTAAATTTCTCCTTTCTTAAATCTTAAGTTTCCAAAACTTGAACATAAAAATCTTTCCTAAAATTCTAAAATTCAATCCTTTCCTAATTCTACCCTCTTTTCAAATCTTAACTTTTCAAACCTAAGTTTTTGAACCTTTCCTAAATTCAAACCTTTCCTAATTTCAAGATTTTCTAAAATTCAAACTCTAAAACTTTCTAAATCTTAAACTTTCCAAATTTCAGATCCTTCCAAATTTCAAAACTTTCTAAACTCAAAACTTTCTTATTTTCAAAACTTCCTTGTTTTCTAAACTTTCCAACTTTCAAAACTTTCTTAATTTCAAAACTTTCCTAATTTAAAATCTTTCCAAAATTCTAAACTTTCCAAATTCAAAACCTTTCTTAGTCTAAACTTTTCCTAATTCAAAACATTTCTAAATTCAACACTTTCCTATTTCAAAACCTTTCTCAAAACGAAACTTTCCAATTTTCAAAACTTCCCCATTTCAAAACATTCCAAATTTAAAACTTTTCTAAGTTGAAACTTTCCTAATTCCAAAACTTTCCTAAGTCAAAAACTTTCCTAATTCGAAACTTTCCTAAATCGGACCTTTCCTAATTCGAACATTTCCTAAATCTAATCTTTCTCCAATCTTCCAAGTCCAACATTTGAGTCCAATCTTTCTTAGTCTCAAGTCCTTTCTTTCCTAAGTCTAGGTTTCTTAAACCTTCTCTTTCCAAACCAAGTCCAAATCTATCTTTTCAAATCAAAGTCCAATCTTTTCCAAAATTTCAAATTCCAATCTCCTCTTTTAATGTCAAATCAAATTCAATTTTCAATTTAATCTTTTTCTTCCAATCAAACATTCTATTTTCAATCGGACTCTTGTCCGAACTACGAGTGATCTGATTCCTCCAAAAGGATACGTACGCAACCCTCATGGGTGCAGTCTCCACATTTTTCAAATTTCTATTTCCCTAATCTTCTTCAAATCTCCAATTCTACAATCTTATTCAATCTCCAGTTCCATATCTATTTCAAGTTTCCAATTCTAAAAATCTATTTTCAAATCTTTATTTTCAATTTCTAAAACTTTCTAATTTCAATTCTATCTCTTCAAATCTCTTTTAAATCAAATCAGTTTCTTTTCAAATCAATTTCCAATTCTCTTTTTTTGCACTTGCATATCATGCATCATGTTAGTTTCTTTTCAAACATTCTTTTTCAAAGTGGATAGGATTGGTCAATAGTTAGTTAAAGATTCTCATAGGTGAATCTAGGGTAGATTGACATGTAGGTACCGAAAGGACGGGGTAGGGTGATGGCTTAGTGCGTCTTCCCTACACGTAAGCAATCTCCGAACCTAGATCACTGTTTTCGAAAGACCAAAAAATGAGTTATTTTTCAAAAAGGACTAAATGTTTTCCAAAGGTTGCCAAACAACCTGTTTTCTTAAAAACTCTCTCTTGAGGAGATATTTCAAAAGCGTTTTCCCAAACCCTAAGGGTAGTCTTCGAATTATTCTTAGTTTTTAGGTGACCTAACTCACCTTAATCAAGTTAGGTGGCGACTCCAAAATTTTTCCAAAAGCCCTTTATTCAAATCTATTTTCAATTCAAACCTAGTCACACTCATTTTTCTAGGAGGGTGAGTTCTAACGAGAGAGTACAATATTTTTCCCGCTTGTGTGAGTATTCCTCGAGTGCTAAAAATCTAGGCGCGACAGGGTGTTATCTCAAACAATTCTAGGCCAGACGGTGTAAATAGGTGGGGTTGTTCTCAATAGTCTCCCTGATATGTCTCTTCGCCAAACGGGCATGCAATGCAATGCAAATGAATACAACAATCAATCACAATACTCAAAACATAGACCATCGAATTTTCACTTTCCAGCCAACCCTCCAATCTCCACATAAAATGTCCACCAATTAACACGAATTCCTTATCCTCCTTTAATCAAAGAAATTAGCTAACCTAAAAACTATGAAAAGAAAGAAAAATAAAAACCTAATATGCTCATAATTTACAAGAGATGGAACAGGATTACCATACGAGCTTGTCGGATTTCTTGTGGTTGTAGATGGTCATGAATTCTGACTACTCAGCAGCACTCAAGTTGCCAATTTTTCTAGTTGAATGCTTTTTTTTTCTACTAGCATTTTGCCAGTTTTTTTTTTCAGCGACTGGCTGCTATTCCTTCCCAGGCAATGGCACCAGAATTTTGATCGCTCCCGAAAATAGTTTAGGCAGCACTGTAAAGGCACGAAGGTGATGAAATACAGTTTTGGTAAGTGAAAGGTCGATCCATGAGGAAGGTATGAGAGTCTACCGAAATGTTTTGCACTCAACTAGAAATGAGAACTTTAGGGACACTAAATTGACAAAATCCTAGAATTAAAGGAAAAAACTTGATTATGATGTAGGTTCCGAAGTTATCCAAACTAACGTTCTCACTGTAGTAAAGAAAATATGAAAAGACTACTTGGCAGGATTGATTCAGTTTGAGGAATTAGGTGAATTGAGATAGTTTGTATAATGAAGTCTTTGATTCATCACTTTAATGAGTATGTGGACAATCAATCCCAACCAGTCATACCAGGTTTCCAAATCTTTCTTGTCCTAGTTCAAAACCTATCTACAAGAAGGACATGAATCTTAATCAAGACCAATCGTTTCTAAAGTACTCAAGAGGGTTTATAAGCAATGGAAATTCATTAACTTTATCAGTGACCTAGGTCAAATATAGCCCTACACCTCCACAGTCTATACATTGTCCATAGGTTTAATCAAAATCAATGCGTTCTTCAATACCCATGGTTAGAGACGAATCTTCAATTCAAGATTCTAGGTTCTTGAACAAATGTGCTATCATCAATTCACTTATATCCATAAACCTCATCAATCCATACCAAGAGAAGATTTAGCTACAAGAAGACATATTCATGACTAGCATGTGTAAATAAAATCCCATAACATTCGTAAAACAATTGAACAATATTTAGGAAACAAGTCAAGAAAGGATAAGAAATTTTCTCTAAACACCAATCTTCTTGATGAATCCTCCAAAACGTAGTAAAAAAATTGTTTTTCTTCTTCCCCACTAGAGTTCTCAAACTAGTCTAACTCCTAAATTTTCATCCTCCTCAAAATAGGACTCCTTTTTCTTTTAAAAGACTAGCTTCTGATAAGTGAGAATCTGAGTTTTCGTCAGGCCGTCCGCTAGGCCGTCCAAACGGGCTGATGCCATCCGTCTGAATGGGGTATCGAACGGGTTATGCTCCTCCATTCGCTAGGAGGTCCAAACGGGCAGTGAGGTATCTGCTTTAGGTTCTTCTTTCCTCTTGTGCTAGTTTGCTTCCCATTTCTGTTCAGCTTATCCCAAAATCCTAGAAAATGACATTAGACCTCAATAGCACAATTTCAAGTTAGCTATAACAATTATACCTCTAAATTAAGCCTAGCATAGAAATGAAGACGGGTTATATTGTGCAATTCTAAGGCGTAATCGATATGGTGTGTGCTTCATCTGATGGGAGGTGTGTGCTTATTGCTAGCATTATGTGTGTGTGTGTGTGACATGCGGAATGATAGATACACTTTCTATCTATTGTTGGCTTTAAGCCAAAGGAGGAGAGAGGAGAAAGGAGCTTATGTAGTAATTATGTTTGGCAGAACAGAAAGTGAGAGAAAAGAGAGAAAAAGAGAGAAAGGAAGAAAAGAAAGAAGAAATTGAAGAGCAAGCTTGTGATTTCATTGTTGAAGTTAAGGAATTTCATGTTCATTCTTGTTTCATTACACTTTTGTTGGTTATTGTATGCTAGCATATCATTTCATACCATAAAGGTTGAATTGAAGTGGAGAGGGGGAAGGGTGGGGTTTCCAATAAGGAAGCCTTAAATCTTCATGTTATGCATGTTTTTAGTGTTGAGAACTTTTTTATGCTTGTAGAACTTTATTTTAAATCTTTGGAGAACTTATTATTGTGTTAGGGTTGTTTGGGAGCTTTGGAGCCAAGTGGAGAGATTGCATTTTCGAACCACAGGGGGCTTTGACCATCAGGACACTCCCTGGTGTCGTCTTGACAATGGGTTCTGAAGGGTGGAGTTGGCCTTTGGTTGTCAGGATGGTGGATCGGATCATCCTGACGGTGGTCAATTTAGGGCTTTGCTCATCAGGACGGAGCTGGGTACCATCCCGACAATTAGGAATTTATAAGGATTTTCTTCTCTGATCGTTCAGACGGTGAAGGTGTATATCCTAGCGATAAACCAAAATTGGCCATTTTTGTCTCCGGTCGTCTCGACGGTCTAGATTACTGTCTTGATGGTCAGTGGATTTGCATTGTTGCACTTTTTGACCTTGCATTGCATTGGGGAAGGTTTTAACATTACCATTGAGTGTCTAAAGCATCATTGATATTCTAAATCACATGTTTAAGGAGTATAAACTATAAGCATGCGTTGATTATGAATTATAGCATCTATTTCATCAAGTTTGATGTGGTGGTGTTTGATAAGTTCGGAAGCAGATCAATGCACTCTGGTTTAATCAAAGGGGTGACTCAACTGTGCTTGTAAGATGGTAACAGGTAGGGATTTAGGATAGTCTTATTCACATGGAAGTGATTATATTGTTGTTGATATTGGTGATGGTTGTTCTTATATTGTTGTTGTTGTTAATAATGGTGTTGATTGTGGAGAGTTTAAGATATTCTTACTCATATTGTATTGAATGTCTTATTATTATATTGGTAGTGATTGGTGGATTATGGGATGGCATTGCGTACAACATACATCGTGTGTATATCTTACATTGTACAATTAAGGTTAAATCACGGTGGTCAGTCTTAATCACTTGCTTTATCAATCTTATCAAGATTATCAAAGAGTATGCCTATGTGGTGCAATGTCTATGTAATGAAGAGTTAATGTGGTGACATTCAACATTATATCAGAGGAGGCATTGCATTACATGAGTCATTTCTCATGAATGATGATAGACGTATGATTATATTATTGAAAGGTGGATTATCTACTATTGGTTGATTCGATACTTATTTACATTCGTTCTTTATATGTTTCATTATCATAGTGAGCACGTTGATATATAGCTCACACCCACAAAGTTTGTTTTGCAAGATAATTGGAGATGTCCATTTCATTGTTGGTGTTGATGTTGAGTTGAGGAGTTTTAAGAAGCTCTTTAGTTGAGTTATTGGTCATGTACATTATTGTACATTGTATTAAAGTCTTCTTAGAGTTTATTTACATTATGGTTATCTAAATATTTGTAAGTTTAGATTAGTAGTTCTTTTTGTGATGTATGTTGGAAGATTATGAGATGGTGTTTATTTATCTAATGATGTTGGCTATTCCTATAAGATTTTGTTATGTTGAGATTTTACTTACAGGTTGGTGATCTGTGCGATCACGTTCATCATAAAACAACATTAATGACGTCTGATTGGGAGCATGTGTGACACTAGGGTTTGGATGACCTAGGGTTAATAACTAGGGTTAGGTGAACCTAGGTTTTGAAAAGTGGTTTTGGACTAGGGTCTTGGACGTAGTGATTTTGAAAGGTGATTTTGGAAAATTTGGATAGTGTCATTTCATGTGAAAAACTTGAAAAAAGGTTTTAGAAAACCATGATTTCATGTGTAAACCTCTATGATTTAATAAACCTTATGATTTCATGTGAAGAATTTTGAAGGAATGTTTTAAAAAGTATCATTTCATGTGGAAAGCTATGATTTCATGTGAAACTCTTTGAAAAATCAACTAAAGAGAGTTATGAGTTTTGAAAACCAGTTTATTGAAAACTCAAGAGAGCAAAATTTAGAAAACCACTCTAACTAATTGAAAACCACTCAAGTAAGCATATGATTCCTATTATTGATTTTTGGAAACCACTTCAAGACAGGGTTTCTTTGGGACCATTTTAATCACAAACTTAAGAGAGCAAAAACTTAAAAATCTCTCTAGAGAGGGTTGTTTTGAAAATCATTTTAACAACTAAAAACCACTCAAACGAGAGTGTGATTAATATGGTTGATTTTTGGAAACCACTCGAGATGAGGGTTTCATTGAGACCATTTCAATCACAAACTCAAGAGAGTGAATCTTTAAAAACCCCTCTTGGAGAGGGTTGTTTTGAAAACCTATTTTAGGAAGGGTTCTTTTGAGAAACCACTTTTGTAAAATCAAAACCCCACAAGTGAGTATAGGGTTCATATGGTTGATGCTTGGAAAACACTCAAGAGAGGGTTTTTGGGACCATTCCAACCACTATCTCTCTCAAGAGAGCAAAACTTTAGAAAACCTCCTTTAGCTTGCTTTGAAAACCAATTTCATGCAAAACTAAAGAGAGTAAAACTTTTGAAAACCACTCAAGAGAGGGCTGTTTTAAAAATCATTTTATGCAAAGCTCAAGAGAGTAACATGAAATGAAACAATGCAATTTAGATAGTTTGAAAGGGGTCATAAGGCTTGGAAACCTAAGGTGTTTGGCTTGAACAGTAAGAAATCTCACTTTGAAGAGCTTTAGAGAGAGATTTTGGAAAACCTTTTAGCATGAACTTTGAAGAACACACGAAGATAGTTACAATGAAAGCTTGAACAGGGGTTTTAAACACAAAAATAAAACCATAGCATGCAATACATGAACATCACCATAAATATAATCCAAAGGTCATGAGCATATAAGTTTAGGCCTCACCACATTGCAAGGTGCTCTGCTGGCCATACTATCTTAAATTAAACTCATGAAAGATCCTTAGACACCATGATTCTCACAAGCTTTCATCTAAGCATGGCCATGGAGCTCACTTATTTCAAGCACACAAAAGAAGGAGGTAGAAGATGGGTTTACAATAGAAAATAGCTCAACTGAGTTAGGAGGGAGAAGAGAGAGTGGGGGTAAACATAAGCTTAAATAGGGTATACGTTTGGTCTTGAGGTCTTCAATCCACCATTGTTGATGGGCTTGAGATTCAAGAGGCTTGGAGTTCTTCTTGGATTTTGAGAGACTTTGAGTTTCTTGGAATTTTGGAGTTTCTGGAGTGATTTGAGTAAAGTTTAGCCACTGTTTTCATCTCTAAATTGTGTTAGGGGTGGTCTAGTATTTATAGGCCAAAGATTTTGAGGGGGTCGCACGCATGGCCAAAATTTGGCCAAGTGAATATACTATATGCGCCAAGTATCTCTCAATCAGGAAATGCCATATAGCATCCTTGTACTACCCTATCTTGGGTTGCTAGTTCAGTTTTGTACCAATTTGATCACATTTTGGGAGCATGTAACATACGCTCTGCTGCCAAGAAAAATTTGAGAAAATCAATCACATTCACAACATTTCCCTATAGTTTCTCTTGAACTTAGTGCCCTCAAGAAGCCCCAGATGATTCCAAATGACAGAGATATCACCTTGGGAAGCGAGCTTAAAATTAAGCTTTTTAGAGTGTTTGTGAAAGCTCTGTCAGTTTTCCAAAGTAGCAGTTTTTGCACCATGCAATTAAGGCCTTTGGGAAGCAATCATCTTGATTAAACCGTACCAATGGAAAGTCCTCCAAGAAGGCTTTGAGAAATTTTTTGATTTATGCATTTCTCAAATCGTTTGATGGTGCATTTTAATCAGGAAATTGGGATTTAAGACATGCCCCAAGAGGTGTATTTTTATTTTTCCTAAGTGTTGGAAAAGTACCCTTCTTTGAATCGTTCAATCACAACCTTTGGCTGATGTTATTAACCATCAGACCGTACCGATGGAAAGCTTATCACTTAGATTTCTTACAATTCCCTAATTTATGTATTTTGTTAGTCATTTAACAACGCATTTTAGTTAGGGAAGTAAAAAAAAAGTCAACTTTGGCAAAGTATTTGTGACACTCTCCCCGAAGCGTTTATTGATTTAAAGTGTGCTTCCGTTCAAGAAACTCACACAAAATGGGACAGGGACCTTCTTTGGACTGTCTCGGTGGATGCTAATTTGACTCCCGAAGCTAATGGGGTCTAATAGGACGCTCGGGCTAACAAGGATAAAATGGTCATTTTGACCAAAGCTTCCCAGGATAAAACCAGAATGAGGCACATAAGAGTGTGTTTGACTACCTAAAGGTGGTTTGGTATGGTCTTACATCTTCAGGACACTTGTACTTCCTGGTGAGCGTGCTGAAGTGCCTAGGGGTAAAATAGTCATTTTGACCGAAATTGACCGAAATGAGACCAAGATGGGTTTGGAATGGCATATTGAATGTGCCAAACTATCTTGGGGCAGTTTAAGAAGGTGGCCTTATCGTCTTGAGCGATTGGTGCTTCTTCAAAGGACGTGTTAGAGTGTCTAGGGGCAAAATGATCATTTTGACCAAAGTTGACCAAAACAAGATTGGAATTGGTTTGAGTGGCATATTTGAATGTGTCGGACTATTTAAAGGCTATATTTAAAAGTGGTCTTTCCATCTCAAGGAGTTGGTACTTTCTCAAAAGACGTGTCATCTACCTACGGGTAAAATGGTTATTTTTCACCGTGTAAGGCTAGTAGGTACCAGTGTTGACCTAGGTTTACGAGTGTTTTTGTCACTCTGATGGTTGTGACAGGTTGGTTTCCGAAGGTATCTTGTTCCTTGATAAACATGTCATAGCCAAGGGATGCTTTCGGTCTTTTGACATTGGGTTACTTGCAGAATGCTTACGTTAACTTGTTTGTGAGTGTTTTCTCGCCATTCGAAAGGCTAAAAAATTTTATGAGTGCTTCCACCACTCTGACGATTTTGATGTTGGTTCTAGAGATTGCTTGATGCTAAGGAGAATAACGGACATTCTACATCAATAGGCTAGTAGGCGCCAGAAGTTAACTGCTTAAAATTTGTATGTGTTTCAATCACTCTGCTGGTATCAGCCATTGGTTTTGAAAATTGACCGGTCTCAAAAAGCCACTTGGAGTGCCTGGGGACATTTTTGGTTATTTTGGCTTTGATTCAGCCTTCTAGGCCTGAAAGCGGTTGTTTTGACTAGATTTAACTTTTGAAAAGCCAGTTGAGGCTTGGTATTGTTGTGATGTTTTAATAGAGGATCGGAATGGACCAGAGGTTGTCAAGCAGACAAAAATGGGGTGCTTACACATTGCAAAACCCACTTAAGCTGGTTATATTCTCTTAAGAAATTAATTCGATGATCACCGCCCACAATGGGTTAAAGCAAAAAGGTGTATGTTAATCAAAGAGGTGCAGAAGGAAAAAGAGACTTGCAAGGCAAAAAGACAAAACAAAAAAAAAAAAAAAGCCATTGCTTTCAAAGAAAACAAAAAAACAAGTATTCAAAGGGAGTTTGAATTTGGAAAGAAAGGAAAAACCCAGAAGAGCAAACAGAGCAAAAACAAAAAAAAAAAGATAATAAAGAGAAAAGACTCACAAAAATAAGCATAAAATGAAAAAGGAAACCAAGTTATTGAAAGGTGATCATGGGTCTTAAGAAACCTAGCAAGTGTTAATATTTGAGCCTTTATACTCTTCCTTTATATACCTTATAACCTAACTCACATTACGGTCCAAATGAAAGTTCTCTCGAATCAAAGAAAATTACTTAATCCAAACGAGCTTGAACAATAAATCGACAATTTTCAAAAATGAATGAATGTTAGGGCATTCTCATGCTTTCCAAAGTTTGCTCAGATGGTTTTGGTTTAAGCAACCTCATTGAAAGAAAATTTGAGCTTGTATATCATGTTGTTTCTTACAACCCCTAAAATGTTGCCTACACTACGGTCCTAAGAAAAGTCCTCTTAAATTGATAAAGAAGCTTCTCATCGCTTTACAAAGGACGATGCTGCTTATCACCTGTCTCAAACCACAAAAGTGTCTCTAGATCTGAAAGGGAGGGCCAGAAAACGATTCAAGAAACTTGCAAAAGGAGGGTCCCTTAGAGAAGAAAAAAAAAGGGGCTGATTAGACAAGAGGCCTAACTTTGAGAATAGGACAAATGCTATCATGTCTTCGCAAGAGAAGAGCAAGACAGAAGGAGCAAAATCCCATAAAGGAAAACAAAGTTCAAAGAGTATTGACCCTTGGGCAATCCTTAAGAAATACTTGAAAACCAACCCCTATATAAACCTATATATGCATCTATCTAAGTTCTTGTATATACCTGTGCATTTATCAAAAAGTATGACATGCATTCATAAAAAATATAACATGCATTCATTCCAATTCCTGTATATACATGTGCATTCATTTAAAAAGTATAACATGCACTTATCCAAACCCTAGTAAAAAACTTGTGGAACAAACATATAACCTGTCTATTCTAACCCTGTAGTATCATGTTTATAGTTATACACATCAAATAGATATCATCCATCAAAGCCACCCCATGGCATAGAAATAAAACGTATACAAAACAACATGTCTGACAAAGTAAACTATGCTAATGAAACTATACGTAACAGTAGGAGAGGGAATAGTTTGAGACGAAGGCACATCAAGGCTTAAGGTCCTTGTCCAAGTCATAATCACTACTCTTTGGATCAAAAGAAGGAGATTGGTTGGAAAAGGCTACAATGTTTGTCCGACCCTAATGAAGAAAGAGAAGAGAAGGCAAGAAATAAAAAGTAATGTACGTCAGAAAGTAGGAACATTTGAAGAAAAAAAAAAGAGAAAACTATGAACATCATACCACATGAGTTTGCATCATGGATATCTGAGTAGTCAAGGTAGCTACCTCCACCTGGTACCTATCCCTGGCTTGACAAGCAACCTCATACTCCTCCTAGGAAGTGAAACCTGCTCTCCGTCACCATATTATCATCTCGGGAAGGCGAATACCAATAAGAGTTAGATTTGTGACACAAAATCTAAATAGAGGGGTTGTCTACTCTCGAGTGAGGGGTTGACTACTTAGTTTATCGAGATTTGTTACGGAGGGCCTTGGTTATGTGTTGATGCAATTGGGTTTGGTAGTGGCATATGGTTGACGGTATTTGGAGCTTGCAACGGTTGTTTTCGCCTTAAAGAGCTAGTGGCACTATCTCTATGGTGAGAAATTTGAGACGTTTTCCAATCACAAGAGTTTGAGATATATATTCACTTAAAAAGACTTAAATCTTCATCAGAGGTGATAGATGGAGTGTATAAAGGTCTACGACTTCAAGTTACATTATCATCTTGGGAAGGTAAACTACATTATGTAGGAAGACTCAGAGCAATTTGGCTAGTTTAGCAGTTCGGGAATTGAAGATAATGGATGAGATTAGTGAGTGAGTATGACCTTCACTTTGTTAGAAGACATTACCGGTTACATTGTTTAGGTGGTGACGTAGTCGATACTTCACAATCAGGTTATTGAGGCTCAATATTCAGATGAGGATGTAGATTTTATTTGGGCTTGCGTTTACAGTGACGAGGGACTATAGGATTGGGCAATATGCGCAGATTATGGCTTGTGGTTTCAGGGGAGATTATATATACTGATGGCTTGCCGAGATGAGGTTCTTAGGGAATTTCATCATTTGCAGCTTACAGTTCACCCAGAGGCACAAAGGTGTATCACGATCTACGACGCCACTTCTGTTAGAAGGGCATGAAAAGAGATCTAGCGTAGTTTGTATTGCAATGTTTGATTTGCTAGTAAGTTAAGACCAAATACCATAAACTAGCAAGGGAGTTCCAGCTTTTATCAGTAACGAAGTGACAATGGAAACATGTCATGATGATCTTTGTTACGAGGGTTCCCATATTATAGTAAGGGCATGATGCTATTTGGGGTATAGTCAACTGATTGATGAAATTGGCACACTTTTTAAGATGCGACGACGAATTTTGTGACCACACTTAGCAAGTTGTATATTCAGGAAATTGTGAGACTTCACGGTGTTTCAATGTCTATTGTTTTGGATCAGGATCCAAAGTTCTTGTCGAGGTTTTGACAAAGTCTCCAAGAAAACTTAGGAACTCAGTTTAACTTCAGTACAACATTTCACCCTCCGACAAACGGGCAGTCAGAGTGGATGATTCATATCTTGGAGGACATGCTAAAAGCAGGTATACTTGACTATTGGGGCAGCTGGGAAGATTACTTACCTTTGGCAGAGTTTACTTACAACAATAGTTATCAGTCAAGCATTGGGATGGTTGATCCGAGGCTTTATACGGGCAGTCGTGTAGGTCACCAGTTTATTGGACAAGACGTGCAGTCAGCATGGGATCAGATTTGATTCAGGAGATGACTGAGAATGTCAGTGTGATTCGACAGTGACTACTCATAGCTCAGAGTCATAGAAGAGTTATGCCGACCCATAGAGGTGGCCTTTAGAATTTGAGACGGGTGATCACGTGTTTCTAAAGGTTTCTCCATGAAAAGGTTTGAGCAGATTTGGTCATAGTGGGAACTTATCACTACATTACATTAGGCCTTTTCAGATTCTTGTGAGAGTTAGGGTTGTTACATATCAGTTGGCATTGCACCACAACTTTTGAGAGTGTATGATGTTTTTCAAATCTCGATGTTGAGGAAGTATAAGGCAGAACCATTATTTATGGTAGATTAGTTAGCTTGGAGCTGGAGAATGATGTATCATTTGAGGAACATCCAGTGCAAATTGTTGACTCTAAGAAACAAGTTGTTCGAGGTAAGACTATCCCATGGGTAAAGGTGATGTGGTGACATCACAAGATCGACCAGGCTACGTGGGAGCGAGCATCTGAGTTATACGCTAAATATCCTAAGTTGTTTGCCAATTAGATATGTTTTGAGTTTTA
The DNA here is from genome assembly GCA_033060915.1 of Euryodendron excelsum. Taxonomy (NCBI): domain Eukaryota; kingdom Viridiplantae; phylum Streptophyta; class Magnoliopsida; order Ericales; family Pentaphylacaceae; genus Euryodendron; species Euryodendron excelsum. The sequence goes on along the minus strand of CM065394.1, from coordinate 7,008,095 downwards.
AGGATGAAACTATTTTTTTAGTTGGGGAAGATATAATGACCAGTCAACAAACTCAAAAAAGGTAAGTGGTTTTGTTTTAATATTAAGCAAGTCTTTGAGGTCTTTTTTATAATTACCCAAAGTTGGGTTTTAAGTTCCAACTTTACTCTTTCTTTTTCTTTTTCTCTCTTTCTCTCTTTGTCTCTTTCCCGCATGGCAACCAACAGCTCTCTCTTGCTTCTTTTTCATTTTTTTTCCTTCGTCCTTTTTCCTCAATTTTCATCTCTTTAGAGAAACATTTTGCTATTATACCTTAAAAGTCTTGTGTTAATTTTTTCAAGGCATACCGTAAAACCCTAACTTGCTTAATGTCATGTCTAGCTAAATTGCATACATTCTATTGTGTGACTACACTAATTGAGAATATTGATTAGCATGTTTTAATGAGCGCATGTCATGGGGGATTATTATATTTTTTAGCATGATTAGTGGGCTTCATCCATGATTAATTAGATTAATTAATCTCCATGCTTAACTTAATATTAATGATGATTAATTATCATAAGTGTAATTAATTATGTTAATCACGTGGATTAGTGAAGCAAGGAGTTGCTAGGGCATGCCACCTAGGTGTGTGCTTCACCTAAGTGTGGTGTGTGCATAAGGTGTGTGTTTCATCTAATGGGAGGTGTGTGCTTGTTGCTAGCATGTGTGTGTGTGTGACATGTGGAATGATAGATATACTTTATATCTATTATTGTCTTCAAGCCAAGAGAGGAGAGAGAAGCTTGTGTAGTAATTATGTTTGGTAAAAGAAAAAGTAAGAGAAAAGAGAGGAAAGGAGAGAGGAAGAAAAGGAATAAGAAATTCAAGAGCAAGCTTCTAATTTTATTGTTGAAAGTGAGGAATCTCATGTTCATATTTATTTCATTGCACTTTTGTTGATTATTGTATGCTGGCATATCATTTCATGTCATGGAGGTTGAATTGAAGTGAAGAGGGGGAAGGGTGATTAGGGTTTTCAAGAAGGAAGCCTTGAATGTTCATGTTGTGCATGTTTTTGGTGTTTGAGAACTTGTTTATTGTAAGCACCTCATTTTTGCCCGCTCAACAGTCTCCAGTCCGTCTAGACTTGTATTCAAGTCGATATGGATGCATTCTAGTTCAAACCAATTATTTAGACATAATCCAGTCAATCGATCGCTTTGCGGGCCCGTCCGGCCCAAATTGAGGCAAAATGACCAAAATGCCCTTGTGGCATTATTTGGTCCAATTCCAGTGGGCACGTCTTCTCAAAAACGGTAAGTCCCTTATTAATCTCAATTCCATTTCAAATCCAATTCCAATCCAGTTCCAGTTCAAATCCAATTCCAATCCAGTTATAGTTCAAATCCAATTCCAGTCCAGTTCTAGTTCATATCAAGTTCGGTACACCTTTGCAAGAAAGTTGATCCCTTAAGACGGTAAGTCCATCCAGTCTAGCACGTTTTTTTAAAAAATCTTTGGAACAAAATGTCCTTTCAAACCTGTCGATTGGGACGAGACCCCAAGTCCCTGAGATGGACGAACGGTCCACCTTCAGCGCCTGCTAGCCCATCAATGAAGAAATGTCCGTTATTCGACACATCTTATGAGAAAGTTGATTCCTCAAGTGATAAGTCCATTTAGCAGATTCCTAAGATGAGTTAGTCTCTAGAATTATCACAAACTATTAGAGCAACAGAAGTACTCGTAAATATCGCAATCGTTAGAGTGGCGGAAACACTTGTAAACAGGTCAACATTGAGAATTGTCAACAAACCCCATATGTCACGGGACCAAACTAGCCTCTTATACGTGACACGTTTACCAAAGAATGAGATACCTTTGGAAACTAACTCATCACAGACCTTTAGAGTGACGAAAACACTCAAAACTCATGTCAACACTAGTGCCTACTAGCCCACTCCGGTGAAAAATGACCAAACTGTCCCTAGGGCTATTTTTGGCATATTTCTTGAGAAAGTACCTAAGTCCTCAGAACGGTAAGTCCACCCTTCCAAGATCCTTCCAAAGATGATCAAGCATGTTTAAGTGCCTTCCAATCAGTTCTAGGCCAATTTTGGGCCCATTCGGCTAAAATGACCATTTTGCCCCTAGGCCTCTAGGTGCCTCCGAGAACCACGCCGGCTCTAGGTATCAAACCGATAATCTCCAAGGCCTCTAAGTATCCCCAGCCTTTCGATGCATTTTTGGATCATTCTGAGTCAGTTGCGGCAAACCTGGTGCAAAATGACCGTTTTGCCCTTGGTGGGCCGGTCGCCTTTTCCAACCACGTCGGCTCTAGGTATCAAACCGAAAACCTCCTAGAACATTCTAGCTAATGTTTCCAAGCCTCAAGCCTTCTTCTGGGACATTCCAAGTCCATCCCAGTAGCCTTCTGGCCCGATTGACCGTTTTGCCCCTAATAGCCCGGTCATCCCTTCCAACACATCTGTAAGCACCCCATTTTTGACCGCTCAGCAGTCTACACTCTGTCCAGACTTGTGTTCATGTCATTGTGAATGTATTTCAGTTGAAACCATCTCTCTAAGTCTAAATCCCATCTGTCCATTGCTTCCCTGGCCCGCTAGGCCCAAATAGAGGCAAAATGACCAAAATGCCCTTAGGGGCATTGTTATTTCCAACTCCAACTCCAATCCCTCTCTCGAGATAGTTTATTCCTCGAGACGGTTTCAAATCAGGCACGTCTTTTCGAAGACGGTAAGTCCCCTTTCCAATCCCTCTCTTGAGATAGTTTATTTCTCGATATGGTTCCACATCAGGCACGCCTTTCTGGAGACGATAAGACCCCTTTTCAATCCCTCTCTCGAGACAGTTTATTTCTCGAGACAGCTCCACATTAGGCACGTCTTTCCGGATACGATAAGACCCCTTTCCAATCTCTCTCTCGAGATAGTTTATTCCTCAAGATGGTTCTACATCAGGCACGTCTTTTCGGAGACAATAAGTCCCCTTTCCAATCCTTCTCTCGGGACAGTTTATTCCTCGAGATGGTTCTAAATCAGGCACGTCTTTTCGAAGACGGTAAGTCCCCTTCCCAATACCTCTCTCGAGACAGTTTATTCCTCGAGACGGTTCCACATCAAGCACATCTTTTTGGAGACGATAAGACCCCTTTCCAATCCGTCTCCCGAGACAGTTTTATTCCTCGAGACGGTCTAAGTAGCGGAAATACTCGCAAACATCACAACCGTCCGAGTAGCAGAAATACTCGTAAACAGGTCGACATAGGGAATTGCCAACAAACCCCTGTGTCACGACGACCGTCGTCAGAGTGGCGAAAATACTTAAAACCCAGGTCAACACCAGTGCCTGCTAGCCCACCTCAGTGAAAAATGACCAAACTGCCCCTTGGGCCTTTTTTGAGACTTTCCGGTCAAGATGACCATTTTGCCCCTAGCCATCCGAACGCCCCGGGAACCACACCGGCTCTGGGACTCAAACCGGTAACCTTCTAAGATTACTACTTATAGTATTCTTAACCTTCCTCTACCTTTTCGGCTCATTCCGAGTCAGTTTTGGCAAACCCGGTACATAATGACCGTTTTGCCTCTGGTGGGCCGGTCTCCTTTTTCGACCACACCAGCTCTGGGTATCAAACCGGTAACTTCCTGAGAATACTTTTTCTAGTGTCCTCAACCTTTCTTTGTCCTTTCGGATCGTTCTGAGTCAGTTCTAGCAAACCCGGTGCAAAATGACCGCTTTGCCCTTAGTGGGCCGGTCTCCTTTTCCGACCACACCGGCTTTGGGTATCAAATCGACAACCTTTGGGAAAATTCTGAATAATGTTTCCAAATCCTAAGTCTTCTTCTAGGACAGTCCGAGTCTGTCCCGGCAACTTCCCGATCCGATTGACCTTTTTGCCCCTAAAGGCTCGGTCAACCCTTCCGACACATCTTGTCCTCATTTTTCAAGTCAAATACCTTAGGGACACTATTCTAAGTGTTCCTGCTCTTTTCGGCCTTCCGGGTCATTCCCAGTCTTCCAAACTCTTTCTCGGACTTTCCGGAGTCACTCCTAGTGAAGCTAGGCTAAAAATTACATGGTAGTCACTAGTACAGACGCCCAAATCTAGTCAAAGATACGTTGCTTGCCAACTTACCAACTTTCCTAACTGGCTGGCGCCAGTAGTAGTGGCGCCACTCCTAATGGCGCCAAGAGTAATTTTGCCCTAGCGCCACTACAACAGGCGCCGGGTTTGTCCAACCTCTATAAATATAGAGCCTCTTCCAGCATGAAAGAGGTTCACAAACTCAGTCTAAAAATCATATATTTCGATATACAAAGCTCGAACACTCCCTAAACCCTAGCTTCCCTAGGTTTTCTACACCCTAGCCACCATACACTAAACCCTAGCCTCTTCTACACTCATACATACCCCCATACACTCATACACTCATACACTAGCCTTCAACTCTCCTTTGAAGACTTAAAGAGCTGCAATCTAAAGTTTGAAGACAACTCTTGAAGATTGAAGATGAAGATCAAGACGAAGACCGAAGATCGAAGACAAGCAAGGCGCGCAAAATAAACAAGACATACGGTAGGTTTTCTCTTTAAATTTCCGCACATCCCCCCTCTCTCTTCTCTCTCCTAACCCACTTGGATTTTTTCTATTTTAATCCCTTATCTCTTTCCCCCCCTTTCTTTGCATGCTTGAAACAAGGGAACTCTTGGTCCATGTGTAGAATTAGATTATTGGAGGGTCACCGTGTCGAGGGCATTCCTTTAGGCTAACCGGAGACCACGTGAGTCCGGCCCCCCTTGATTAAGTGGTAAAGCCTTAACCTTGTATGTTCACGACCCCAAAATTGCATTGTGCATATCATCATCACGCATCTATCAAACATTGTTTTCAAACTTGTTTTCAAAAACGTTTTCAAACTTGTTTTCAAAATTGCATCAAAATCTCTTTTTCAAAACATATTTTCAAAATCACAATCCTAGGGTGATTCTAGCTTTTCCATGGCCAGGGTTGCTTTAGGCAAGTGTTACATTCAAAGTGACCAATATAGTCTATATTTTCAAATCTTGTTGTTTTCAAAACCGCTTTCCTAAAGTGGTTCTAGCCCTCTTGTGATTAGAATTGCTTTAGGAAAGTGAGACATTTTTTATACCTTCTAAAAACTCTCTTTTCAAAGGTCTCACTTTCTAAAATTCTCTTTTTCAACATACTTTCCTAATACTCTCCTTTCCAAAGTTATTTTCAAAAACTCCCTTCAAAAATCTATTTTTCAAAACTCCCTTTTCAACTCCTATCCAAAAACTCTTTCTCCTCAAAATTCACTTTCTAAAAATGCTCCCTAAATTCACTTTCCTAAAAACTCCCTCCAACAATCTCTTTCTAAAAAACTCTCTTTCCAAAATCTTCCCTATAGAAACTCCTCTCTAGGATTTCCTTCCAAAAATGTGTTTCCAAAAACGCACTTATCAAAAATTCTTTTTCTTGGTGCTCAAGTCAAGCCCTAGAACCCACCATTAGGAAACCCTAATTCTCTTTCCAAAAACATGGTTTTCAAACTTGCCTTAAAACTAAGTTTCAAAAACCTCTTGTTTCTACATCCAAACTATACGTATTTCCAAGACCTCTTTTCTACGTCAAAACTATAGCATTCCAAATCTAGGGTTTCTAAAACCTCCCTTTCTAAATCCTTGCCAAATCTTATCTTCCATTTAGGAAACCAAATCTCATCTTTCATTTAAGAAACCAAATCCAATATTCTCGTTTAGGAAACTAAATCCAATCCTTTGTTTTTGGAAACAAAATCAAACCTTCTCTTTTAGGGCCAAAATCCAAATCTTTTCTAATTCAACTCTTTTCTAATCCTCCATTTTCCTAAATCTTAAGTTTTCAAAACTTGAACATAAAAATCTTTCCTAAATTTTAGAACTCAACTTTCAAATCTTTCATAATTTAAAATCTTTCTAAAAATTCTAAGCTTTCCAAATTCAAAACTTTCTTAACTTGAAACTTTACAAATTCTAAGCCTTTTTTAAACTAAACTTTCCTAATTCAAAACATTTTTAAATTCAACACTTTCCTATTTCAAAACCTTTCTTAAAACGAAACTTTCCAATTTTCAAAACTTCCTTATTTCAAAACATTCCAATTTCAAAACTTTCCTAAACCTAAAACTTTCCTAAGTTAAAACTTTCCTAATTCGAAAACTTTCCTAAAACGAAACTTTCCTAATTCGAAGTTTTCCTAATTCCAATCTTTCTCCAATTTTCTAAGTCCAACATTTGAGTCCAATCTTTCTTAATCTGAAGTCCTTTCGAAATCCTCTCTTTCCTAAGTCTAGGTTTCCTAAAACCAAGCTTTTCAAAATCAAATCTTTTCAAATCTTCCAATCAAAGTTTAATCTCTCAATCTTCCGATTCAATTTCCAATTCAACTCCTTTTTCAAATCAAACATTCTATTTTCAATCGGACTCTTGTTCGAACTACGACTGACCTGATTCCTCCAAAAGGATACGTAGGCAACCCTCATGGGCGCGGCCACAACTTTTTTCAAATTTCAAATTCCTCCATATTTTTCAAATCTCAAATTCCACAATTTCTTTCAAATTTCAAATTTCAAATTCCACAACATTTTTCCAATCTCCAATCCCACAACATTTTTCAAGTTTCCAATTCCATAACTCTTTTCAAATCTCTTTTCAATTCCAATTTCAACCCTCTCTTCTAAAATGAAATCAAATTCTTCTTTTCAAATCTATTTCCAAATCAAGTCTCCTTTCTTGACATGGATAGGATTGAACAATAGTTAGTTAAAGACTCTTATAGGTGAATCTAGGGTGGATTGACATGTAGGTACTGAAAGGGCGGGGTAGGGTGATGGCTTAGCGCGTCTTCCCTACACGTAACCAACCTCCGAACCTAGATCACTGTTTTCAAAGACCAAAAGGAGTTATTTTTCTAAAAAGGGCTAAACATTTTCTAAAGGTTGCCAAACAACCTGTTTTCCTAAAAACCCTCTATTGAGGAGATCTTTTCAAAACCTTTTTTCAAAAAACTTAAGTGTAGTTTTCGGATTATGCTTAGTTGTTTAGGTGACCTAACTCACCTTAATCAAGTTAGGTGGCGACTCCAAACTTTTTCCAAAAGCCCTTTATTCAAACTTAGTTTCAATTCAAACCTAGTCGCACTCATTCTTCTAGGAGGGTGAGTTTTAACAAGAGAGTATAGCATTTTTCCTGCTTGTGTGAGTATTCCTTGAGTGCGAAAAATCAAAGCGCGACAGCTGGCGACTCCGCTGGGGACACTTAGAGGGTTAGGCCGTAGTCATGTCTCTTTACCTTTCACCCATGTAGAGTCTTCAATTAACTTGGTTCAATCCTATTCACTTTAAATTTTCAAAACTAAATTTTCAAAATTGTTTTCAAAAAATATGCATTTATTCACATTATCTTGTTTTAAGTTTGTCATCCACATACTAACACTTGCATCTTTATTTTGTTGGTACACATTTTGTTTAAATTTTATTAATTGCTATACATGAATGTGATGAACAGGATGAATGGGAGTTGTTGGGCTCTTTCCTCCACTTTTAAAAATCACACACACACACTGCATGTGCACCTGCATTCTGCATATTTGCATTATTAACCTGATATGTCTTTTCTAGAAAGGGGGAACGGTATATTAGTTGTGGGCAAGATGCTGTGTCAGTTTCTTCGCTTACGGCCTCTTGATGGTTCCCCCGCTCGGATCACCAACCGATCATGGCACTACCTAGGGGAGTGGGCCTAGGTTTGAAGATCTGGGGACCGAGCCTTTTTAGGATGCATTAGTCAACCTTCAACCTCATACTCATATAGACATCATGCATAGTCGAACCTCTGCCAGATTTAAGACACGAGCACTGTTTTCAAAACCACGGAGGAAAGGGCGACCGTTCTTACTTTCATTTATACCTGCTTATTCCTGTTGTTATAATGACTGCATTCATACTGTTATAATGCCTGTTTAACTGCTCATGCATGCATGTTTACCTTGCTATTGCATTCTCTCTCCTTATACTCTTTGCATCCATATTCATGCATTCCATATTCCATGTCAAGACAAGAGTTCCAAGCAACTCAAGTCACTCAATTCTCATGCATATGATCAACCCATTGAGAGTGATACCAAAGTCACTCTCCCTTGCATTAAACTTGCCTAAACCCTAAGGGTTCCCATATAACCCTAAGGATTCATTGCATGCATCTCAATCCGTTCCATAAGAGGGGTCTCAATCCCTCTATGCTCACGGAGATAGGGTTGCAAAGAAGACAAGGGGCAATCGATGAACAAGGTCTCTCAGCGACCTCCTCGACATCAAATCCAACGAAGGCCAATCCGAAGACTTAAGAGCAGTTTAGGGTTTCCTTTGTGAAACTAGATAGGTGGAGGTCCCAATGAAAATGTTCCCTTCCCTCTATTAAAATGTATTTCAATTTTTTGTTATCTTAAACCCAAAGTTCAATGTACTTCTTTATTTTTTTGTGAATGAATGGATAAATGATTGTATGAATGGATGAAGGTTCCCACTCAATAGTAAGGTACCTGCATACAGGGGCAAACCCCCTATCTCCAAAGTGAGCCAATACATCATGTTTAGTCTCCCTCTCAAGCAGGGGCATCCTTAGGACATGCATTACATAAAAATTTTCAAATCAAGGCACTGACTTCTCTTTTGTTTTTGTCTTCTATCCTCCCCCTCCTCATTTCCAAGTACCAAGAGAATCAAAGGCAAAGCAAGACAAGCAGGGGGTTTTTCTAAATCACTCACTTATTATCATTATATTGTTCACATGTTCACTTTTATTATGCTCATGCATCTATATCCATTAAGAGACAAGAGTTCCAAGAAACTCAAGTCATTTTATTCTCATGCATCTAATCAATCGTAAAGAGAAAGGAGCAATCCAATTTCATGTTATTCGAACCTACCAAAACTCTTAAGGGTTCCTCAACCTTAAGGATTCATGGCATGCATAGAATCATATCTTGAGAGGGACATAAATCTCTCTCAGTCCATGGAGACGGGATTGCCCAAATAAGGAAAAATCAAGCGGCCCACGCCGAAGAGGTATTGTATTGCATGATAGGGACAAAACCCCACCTCCCAAATGGACTTGTCATCATGCCTAGATTCCCTCAAAAAGGGACCTCCATAGGAAATGCATCGCATAGAACCTCCAACTTCACATACTGACTGCATTATGTTTTTCTTTTTCTTTTTGTAGGTTAGAGAGCACGAGTAAATTCATGAAATCCCTCTAGTACCCCACCAAGTTCAAACTCATGGAAGAATGAGCCTAGTTGTTGGAAGAGGCCAAAACTACATTAAGGAGAAAGAAGAACTAACCATCCATCTGCAAGAAGTTACCTCCCCCCCATGCCGCGACAATCACTGTCCATGCAGAAAAAGGCTTCATCATTTGCAAAGTTCTGTCAGTCATGTGCATTACTACAAAAGAATCTCCTAACTTCCGAATGCATGCCAAACACCGCAAGAGATCTGTCAATCTACCCTTTGTCGTTGGGTGATACACCTACAGAATGAAATGCCAAAGAAGTTGGCAGTTTCAAAACCCTGTCGGGGTTCTCACCAAGAGATCCACAAGAAAAGGGAGATTTTTACAAAATTCGTCTATTTTATTTTCGTATTTCTATTTCTCGCATATCTTCTTTAAATAAACATTGTATGCCATGTAATCACATTTTTAAGTAAAAATAGGTAATTCCCAGTTTATCTCCTTTGTTTCATACTCTTGTGGACGATTGTCACATTTAGGGATTCTTCCCCATTTGGTAAATGACTCGACTTGAAGGATGGGATAGCATAGGCCACCCATTTAAAAGGGGTTAAGACCTTTGAGAGACAAAGCGAGAGTGAGAGATAGGAGAAAGGCAGTCCCAACAAAAAGGTGTGGAGTTCATTGAAAAGGCGACACTTGCATGATATCCTAGCTAAGCGATGGGTAGCCGAGTTTTCAAAATGATGAGGAGCCATTGTTCTATTTATCCCAAATAAACATTATCCTTTGCTTAGCCCACTAAAGCCGTCAGTGATCTTTTTTTCAGATATCCCCAAACCTATAACCATCCCCCACATTGGGGTAAGCACAAAGTAGTTGATTCGGCATAAACACACCATTTTTATAAACATTGTCTAAATTTTGTATAAAGGCTTTATGGACTAAGCAATTTAATTTGAAGTGATGAAAGGCCCTCATTTCTTTTACCATACACAAAAATATCCCATTTTGTTTAACCCACTAGTGCCTCGCAAAAAGTGAAAGATTTTTTGTCAACCCCGATCCGAAACCATTCCCCCACACTGGGGCAGACATGGAGCAAGATCTGGCAGATAATATCATCGACCATCAAGCTGAAGTAACGTGAAGGCTCTATGGATCAAGCAATCTTGTTCAAAATGAAGAGAGGCCCTCATTTCACTTCTCATACAGTTAAAAGCAACCCTTGTCGAAAGTATTGAGCCGATTATCTTTCTTTTCCAAAACTCACCCCAACCTAGGGATCACCATCCACAATCGGTTAAATGAAAATGTTAAGGAAAGGATTTGAGAGAAAGAAGTTATAGAAATGTTCTTCTTGTCAAAGGCAACAAAAAAGGGAAGAAAAAAGAAGCATATCAGTAGAAAGACCAGAAAAGAATCATGTTGTGCTATCTTTGAAAAGCATATAAAGCCAAAACTCAGGAAAAAGGGGCAAATGTTAGACTAAGAAGGTCAAAAGTTACAAGAAAGCTCAACTCCTCTTGTAAAAGAGAAAATTCAAAGGTGATCCTAGGTAACAAAGCCACCAAGTAGAAGTAATAGGTTTGAGCCTTTACCCTTTCTTGTAAAAACCCGAAACCATGGCCTACATTACGACCCTGTTAAAATCCTCTCCGATTGAAAAGGATTGCTTGATCTAAATGAGCCAGACATGTTGCTGAAACTAGAGGAGGATATCAGGGGACGAAACCCGATTGGAAGACCGACTAAGGATGGTGTGGATCTAAACCCTATTATAAACAACATCAAATTTGAGCCTGTGCATCCATTTCATTCAAAAACCACTTAACTTAGCCTACGTTATGGTCCAAATTAAAGTCCTCTCTGATCAAAGAAAATTACTTAGTCTAAATAAGCCTGAACAATATCAAGACAACTAGGCTGAGAAAGGAGAACTGGAAGGGAATGCAAGGGGCAATCTCATGCTCCAAGGTGTGCTCAGATGGTTTTGGTTTAAATAACCCACTAGAAGAAGATCTTTAAGCCTAATTCTCTCTTCGTTTCTTACAACCCGTAAACCCAGCCTACATTACGATCCTAAAAGAAGTCTTCTTGAATTGAGGGCTTAGCTGTTTATTGCTCTGCAAAGGACATGCGAATTGTTGCTCGAGCCATGGTGGCATTTTGGAGATCTGAGAGAAAAAACCAAGTGAAATCAGAAAAATCCCAAACAGTAACCCTGTAGAAAGTAGGGATAGAATAGTAAATCGAAAGGTTAAGATCCCTGGAGAATGGTGCAAATACTATCACACCCCGATGAGAATGGGACAAAACTAAATGGGGCAGAATCTTGGAAAGGAAACAGAATCCTAAGAGTATGGGCCCTGAGGCAATCCTGGGACATTCTTTGTAAACAGCTTATATATTTGCAGTACTAATGCATCCATGACATGTATAAACTGTACATCCATTAAATTCCTATGTAGTTCGTATTTATTCATGTATTCATCAAAGGCATGGCATGCATTCAATTTGATTTCTGTATGTAAATTCATTTAAAAGTATAACATGCCTTAAATTTCATTCCTGTATGAACCTGTGCATTCACAAAAAGATATATGTACAAAAAAAATAGGACATGTAAAATAAGTCACACATCTAATTCCATGTGCATTCATAAAAAATAAAAATAAATAAAAAGTATAACACACATTCACTCCTTTACATGTGCATTTTTAGAATTGGCATAAGTAAACTGCTTTTGTACAAAAACTAACTCTACGTCTTTCTCTCTCTCTCTAATAAGAAACAGGGAATGAGGTACAACACAACAAGGAGCTAAAGCCACCATTTAGACATCCCCAGCATCGGCACACGCCTCAAAAAGTTTAGATTTCCATGACCGACAAGGAACACAGAATGGGGCAATGACCCACCCTCGACCTCCCCAATCAAATGACTCCTGACTCAATATACCATGTATGCTGAAAAAGGGGAGTAATGAATAAGTGTCTGATCGCTCAAAGATGGAATAATGAAGTATATCCCTGAAAATGAGCATTGGCCCCCCTTATGGAGTTTGGTAAGGCTCACAAAGGTCTCCTGCACAACTATAGGAGCATATGAGCGCCCCTCACAAATCCTGGCAAGCAGTACACGTAATTGACAGTCAACCAAGTCATTTCCTCGAGAAGAACACCAAGAATCTTAAAAAGAGCAAAGCTAGGGCCACCATGTGAGAGACTGACCAGTCCCGGGAAAAGTGCCAAGCAACTGGATAAACTGTCATGCCTATCACAAACTGAAAGTGGGAAAATAGAAACTCTTCTGGAACATAATGAAACTGGGCCAAGAGGTCAAAGGAAAGTACCGCACGACGAAGCCCAAGCTGAGAGGAAACAATCTTGATGCAGCCATTAAGAAAAGTAGGTCCCATAATATCAGTTAATCCATCCCGAAGACTTAGGAGGAAGGCATACTCATAAGGTGTAGGGGCAAGCTCACATTATCCAAAATGAAAGAAAGACAAGTTAGGCTGCCAGAAGGGAACCATTGCCGAAAATAGGCTGCATCGATAGAAGAAAAGCCGTACAACCAAAGGACCAGCGAAAGATGTCTTGCTCATGTGGAGGATACCCGTCATACCAAATCTGTAGTCGACTCAAAATAGCGTCGGCCATCCTAAAGGTCAAAAGCGGGAAATATCGACATCCATTTTCTCTTCAAGGGCTGGCTTAACTAAAAGGAAGGGGTCGACTGGAGATCTACTCCCCCGTCCCACTCTGGCTAGAAGACACTCGATTGGTAGAGTGCTGGCTACCCCAAGATCAACTAGAGCCACTAGTGGAGTTTGTCCGGGCCGCCTTCCCCGAGCGGTGTCTCCTCTCAGAACCGTCATCACCTGTGTCTGCCATTCTTAAAAGGTAAGCCAAGGTAAGAGACGTTAACATGCCATACATCCAATTCAAATAATAGTAAAATAAAATAAAAAACTAACACAAACAAAACAAATAAAGGATTTCAAATAACAAATCAAAAACAAAATTTCTACACATCTTGATTTTCTAATTTTCAAATCACATCTCAAGGGTTCTCTATCTTTTTCCTCCAAAATGAATTTATTTCTAAAAACTTTTTCTAACTCTTTCCCTAATTTCTAAAATTTCGACAGAGTTCCGTTTAAAAATGGCCTCTAAAACACCTATGACATCAACAAAAAAAAAAAAAAAAACAATGGTGCACTTCACAACGTTACAATCACATAATATCAGCACCCGCGCACACTTTTAAATTTTTTAAACATTTTCAAAAACACATGTTTTATTTTTCCAATAAATCCATGGTTCTCAAAATTGCCTTAAAATTCTTCAAGATCATTTCAAATGTTTTCCAAAAATATTCCTACCTTTTTCAAATTTTAAACTCTAAAAATCCCATCAATTTCTTGGGTTTTCTCATTTTTCTAAATTTTCTAAGTATTTTCCTATTTTCCAAAAAATAAAAAATTCATTGAGTTTTCAAAAAATCGCGAAACTTTATACGGTTGTTAAACACATTTTTCTAAGGCACATTGCACAAAAATTTAGCCAGAAAACCCAATGCCCAAGCCTGTAGGAACAAATCCCCTATTCCTACAAAAACCCCCCTTCACATAATCACATATAATCACTCAAATTCAATCAAACAAGCACAAAAATACAAAAATAACATCACCATCATATTCAAAACACATCAAAACCTCAAGTTCTACTATTCACATGATTCAAATGAACTTCTACACATCAAAATCAACAAAATTTGAAAACTCGCTTTTTGGAAGTTCTCCGGCGAAATCTTCTCTTTGGGCGACTTTTTCGGCGACGTGGTCTCCTTCCGACAATCACCCGTGGTCTCCAAGAAGTGCCCCTTCAAGGTTCAAGTCAATTCTCACGCAAAATATCTCGGATTTACGAGAACTCTCCACAATGCCGCAGCCATTCGAACCAGAAATTTTATGGTTTTAACTCTAAGCCTGGCGCCACTAGCAGAGGCACCAGGCATTTTCTGCCAAAGGCGCCACTACTAATGGAGCCAGTTGCAAGTTTTGGGCAGCTTTGCCCTTTTTCCCGCCAAAACTCGTTTTCGAAGGCCTTTTCACCCGTTATCCGTTTTCAACCCCCGTTGTCGAAAGATTTCCAATGTTCGTCCCTCCGACTACCTCGCGATCAACATGGGACTCTTACTTTTATCGTTTTCTGTCATTGACAAGCAAAGACAGAAGAAGAGGGGCAGCTGTAACCACCCCATTTTTGACTGCTCGGCAGTCTACACTCCGTCCAGACTTGTGTTCAAGTCACTGTGGATGTATTCCAGTAGAAACCGACTCTCTAAGTCTAAATCCCATCTGTCCATCGCTTCAAGGGCCCGCCAGGCCTAAATAGAGGCAAAATGACCAAAATGCCCTTAGGGGCATTATTCTTTCCAACTCTAACTCCAATCCCTCTCTCTCGACAATTTATTCCTCGAGACGGTTCCAAATCAGGTACATCTTTTTGAAGACGGTAAGTCCCCTTTCCAATCCCTCCCTCGAGATAATTTATTCCTCGAGACAGTTCCACATCAGGCACGTCTTTCCGGAGATGATAAAACCCCTTTCCAATCCCTCTCTCAAGATAGTTTATTCCTCGAGACGGTTCCACATCAGGCACGTCTTTCCGGATATGATAAGACCCCTTTCCAATCCCTCTCTCGAGACAGTTTATTTCTCGAGACGGTTCTACATCAGGCACGTCTTTCCTGAGACAATAAGACCCCTTTCCAATCCCTCTCTCGAGACAGTTTATTCCTCAAGACGGTTCCACATCAAGCACGTCTTTCCAGAGACGATAAGACCCCTTTCCAATCCCTCTCTCGAGACAGTTTATTCCTCGAGACGGTTCCACATCAACCACGTCTTTCTGGAGATGATAAGACCCCTTTCCAATCCTTCTCTCGAGACAGTTTATTCCTCGAGACGGTTCCACATCAAGCACGTCTTTCCGGAGATGATAAGACCCCTTTCCAATCCCTCTCTCGAGACATTTTATTCCTCTAGACGGTCTAAGTAGGAAAAATACTTGCAAACATCACAACCGTCCGAGTAGGGGAAATACTCGTAAACAGGTCGACATAGGGAATTGCCAACAAACTCCTGTGTCACGACGACCGCCGTTAGAGTGGTGGAAACACTCAAAAACCAGGTCAACACCAGTGCCTACTAGCCCACCTCGGTGAAAAATGACCAAACTGCCCCTTGGGCCTTTTCTGAGACTTTTCGGTCAAGATGACCATTTTGCCCCTAGGCATCCGAACGCCCCGGGAACCATACCGGCTCTGGGAATCAAACCAGTAACCTTCTAAGATTACTTCTTATAGTATTCTCAACCTTCCTCTACCTTTCCAGATCATTCCGAGTCAATTTCGGTAAACCCGGTACATAATGACCGTTTTGCCCCTAGTGGGCCAATCTCCTTTTCTGACCACATCGGCTCTGGGTATCAAACTAGTAACTTTCCAAGAATACTTTTTATAGTGTCCTCAACCTTTCTTTGTCCTTTTGGATCATTCCGAGTCAGTTCTAGCAAACCCGGTGCAAAATGATTGCTTTGCCCTTGGTGGGCCGGTCTCTTTTTCCGACCACACCGGCTTTGGGTATCAAACCGGAAACCTTTGGGAACATTCTGAATAATGTTTCCAAATCCTTAGTCTTTTTCCGAGGCAGTCCGAGTCTGTCCTGGCAGCTTCTTGATCCGATTGACCGTTTTGCCCCTAAAGGCCCAATCAACCATTCTGACACATCTTGTCCTCATTTTTCAAGTCAAATATCTCCAGGACACTATTCTAAGTGTTCTTGCTCATTTTCGAGCTTCTGGATCATTCCTGGTCTTCCAAACTCCTTTCCGGACTTTTCGGAGTCACTCCTAGTGAAGCTAGGCTAAAAATTACATGGTAGTCACTAGTACAGGCGCCCAAATCTAGTCAAAGTTATGTTGCTTGCCGACTTACAAACTTTCCTAACTGGCTGGTGCCACTAGTAGTGGTGCCAAGCCAGGAATTGGCCTAGCGCCACTCCTAATGGCACCAATAGTAATTTTGCCCTAGCGCTTCTGCAACAGGCGTCGGGTTTGTCCAACCTCTATAAATATAAAGCCCCTTCCATCATGAAAGGGGTCCACAAACTCAGTCTAAAAATCATATATTTCAATATACAGAGCTCGAACACTCCCTAAACCCTAGCTTCCCTAGGTTTTCTAAACCCTAGCCACCATACACTAAACCCTAGCCTCCTATACACACATACATACCCCCATACACTCATACACTCATACACTAGCCTTCAACCCTCCTTTGAAGACTTGAAGAGCTGCAATCTAAAGTTTAAAGACAACTCTTAAAGATTGAAGACGAAGATCAAGACGAAGACCGAAGACAAGCAAGGCGCGCAAAATAAACAAGACATATGGTAAGCTTTCTCTTGAAATTTTCGCACTTTCCCCCTCTCTCTTTTCTCTCCTAACTCACTTGGGTTTTCTCTATTTTAATCCCCCATCTCTTTCCCCCCTTTCTTTGCATGCTTGAAACAAGGGGACTCCCAGTCCATGTGTAGGATTAGACTATTAGAGGGTCACCGTGTCGGGGGCTTTTCTTTAGGCTAACCGGAGACCACGTGGGTCCGACCCCCCTTGATTATGTGGTGAAACCTTAACCTTGTATGTTCACGACCCCAAAATTGCATTGTGTATATCATGATCATGCATCTTTCAAAAATCGTTTTTAAACTCGTTTTCAAAATCGTTTTCAAACTTGTTTTCAAAATTGCATCAAAATCTCTTTTTCAAAGCATGTTTTCAAAATCACAATCCTAGGGTGATTCTAGCTTTTCCATGGCTGGGTTTGCTTTAGGCAAGTGTTACATTCAAAGTGACCAATATGGTCCATATTTTCAAATCTTGTTATTTTCAAAACCGCTTTCCTAAAGTGGTTCTAGCCCTCTTATGGTTAGAATTGCTTTAGGAAAGTGAGACATTTTTTATACCTTCTAAAAACTCTCTTTTCAAAAGTCTCTCTTTCTAAAATTCTCTTTTTCAACATACTTTCCTAAAACTCTCCTTTCCAAAGTTGTTTTCAAAAACTCCCTCCAAAAATCTATTTTTCGAAACTCCCTTTTCAACTCCTTTCCAAAAACTCTTTCTCTTCAAAATTCACTTTCTAAAAACGCTCCTTAAATTCACTTTCCTAAAAACTCTCTCCAACAATCTCTTTCTAAAAATCTTTCTAAAAAACTCTCTTTCCAAAATCTTCCCTATAGAAACTCCTCTCTAGGATTTCCTTCCAAAAATGTGTTTCCATAAACGCACTTTCCAAAAATCCTTTTTCATGGTGCTCAAGTCAAGCCCTAGAACCCACCATTAGGAAACCCTAATTCTCTTTCCAAAAACATGGTTTTCAAACTTGCCTTAAAACTAAGTTTCCAAAACCTCTTGTTTTCTACATCCAAACTATATGCATTTCCAAAACCTCTTTTCTACGTCAAAACTATAGCCTTCCAAATCTAGGGTTTATAAAACATCTCTTTCTAAATCTTTGCCAAATCCTATCTTCCCTTTAGGAAACCAAATCTCATATTTCCTTTAAGAAACCAAATCCAATCTTCCCGTTTAGGAAACTAAATCCAATCCTCCGTTTTTTGAAACAAAATCAAACCTTCTCTTTTAGGGACAAAATCCAAATCTTTCCTAATTCAACTCTTTTCTAATCCTCCATTTTCCTAAATCTTAAGTTTTCAAAACTTGAACATAAAAATCTTTTCTAAATTTTAAAACTCAACTTTCAAATCTTTCCTAATTTAAAATCTTTCTAAAAATTCTAAACTTTCCAAATTCAAAACTTTCTTAACTTGAAACTTCCCAAATTCTAAACCTTTCTTAAACTAAACTTTCCTAATTCAAAACATTTCTAAATTCAACATTTTCCTATTTCAAAACCTTTCTTAAAACGAAACTTTTCAATTTTCAAAACTTCTCTATTTCAAAACATTCAAATTTCAAAACTTTCCTAAACCTAAAACTTTCCTAAGTTAAAACTTTCCTAATTCGAAAACTTTCCTAAAACGAAACTTTCCTAAAACGAAACTTTCCTAATTCCAATCTTTCCTAATTCTAATCTTTCTCCAATCTTCCAAGTCCAACATTTGAGTCCAATCTTTCTTAATCTGAAGTCCTTTCTAAATCCTCTCTTTCTTAAGTCTAGGTTTCCTAAAACCAAGCTTTTCAAAATCAAATTTTTTCAAATCTTCCAATCGAAGTTCAATCTCTCAATCTTCCAATTCAATTTCCAATTCAACTCCTTTTTCAAATCAAACATTCTATTTTCAATCGGACTCTTGTCCGAACTACGACTGACCTGATTCCTCCAAAAAGATACGTAAGCAACCCTCATGGGTGCGGTCACAACTTTTTTCAAATTTTAAATTCCTCTATATTTTTCAAATCTCAAATTCCACAATTTCATTCAATTTCAAATTTCAAATTCCACAACATTTTTCCAATCTCCAATCCCACAACATTTTTCAAGTTTCTAATTCCATAACTCTTTTCAAATCTATTTTGAATTCCAATTTCAAACCTCTCTTCTAAAATCAAATCAAATTCTTCTTTTCAAATCTATTTCCAAATCAAGTCTCCTTTCTTGCATTTGCATATCATGCATCATGTTAGTTTCTTTTCAAACATTCTTTTTCAAAATGGATAGGATTGAACAGTAGTTAGTTAAAGACTCTCATAGGTGAATGTAGGGTAGATTGACATGTAGGTACTGAAAGGGCGGGGTAGGGTGATGGCTTAGCACGTCTTCCCTACACGTAACCAACCTCCGAACCTAGATCACTGTTTTCAAAGACCAAAAGGAGTTATTTTTCTAAAAAGGGCTAAATATTTTCTAAAGATTGCCAAACAACCTGTTTTCTTAAAAACCCTCTCTTGAGGAGATCTTTTCAAAACCTTTTTCCAAAAACCTTAAGTGTAGTTTTCAGATTATGCTTAGTTGTTTAGGTGACCTAACTCACCTTAATCAAGTTAGGTGGTGACTCCAAATTTTTTCCAAAAGCCCTTTATTCAAACTTAGTTTCAATTCAAACCTAGTCGCACTCATTCTTCTAGGAGGGTGAGTCTAACGAGAGAGTACAGTATTTTTTCCGGTTGTGTGAGTATTCCTCGAGTGCAAAAAATCTGGGCGCGACAACATCCTGACATTATTTTTGAAATCTACTATCCCCGATACACTATTCTAAAGTTTCTTATCCCTTTCCGTCCCTTCGGGCCATTCCCTGCCCTTTAAATCATTTTCGAACATTCTGGAGTCACTCCTAGTGAAGCTAGGCTAAAAATTACATGGTAGTCACTAGTACAGGCGCCCAAATCTTTGAAAGATAAGTTGCTAGCCAACCTTAAAAGTTTCCTAAGTGGCTGGCGCCACTACAAGCCAAAAAATGGCTTGGCACCAATGTAAAGTTTTGCCTTGCACCACTTCAGCAGGCGCCAGTTCACTCTTCTGTCTATAAATACAGAGCCTCCTCCAGCGTGAAAATGGTCTGCAAACACAGTCCAAAAACTCTATTTTTTTTTAATTATAGAGCTCGAAGTCCTTCCAAACCTTAGTTTTGTTTAGTTTCTCCAAATCCTAGGCTTCATATACAAATCCCTAGCCTCTATACAGTAAACCCTAGCATACATACACTCTTATACACTCATATACGAACCTCCAAAGCCTCCATTGAAGACTTAAAGTGCTGCAACTTAGAAGCTTCCGAAGACCAAAGTAAGTTCACGAAGACCGAAGTAAAACAAAGCAAATAAAGCAAACTAAACAAAGAAGATGCAAGGTAGGCTTCCTATTTACATTTACGCAATTCCCCCCTCTCTCTTCTCTCTTCTAACCCACTTGAGTTTTCTTCTATTTTAACCCCCATTTTCTACCCCCTTTCTTGCATGCTTGAAATAAGGGATTCCCCAGTTCATGTGTAGGATTAGGCTATTGAAGGTTACCATGTCGGGACTTTCTCTTAGTCTAACCAGAGACCACGTGGGTTCGGCCTCCTTGATTATGTGGTGAAGCCTTTAACCTTGTATGTTCACGACCCCAACTTGCATTGTGCATATCATGATCATGCATCTCTCCAAAACTTATTTTCAAAACTTGCATCGAAAATCATTTTCAAAACTTGCATTAAATCTTATTTTTCGAAACTCATTTTCAAAATCACAATCCTAAGGTGATTCTAGTCTTTCCATGGTGAAGGTTGCTTTAGGAAAGTATTACATTTAAAGTGTCTTTCATGATCCATATTTTCAAATCTTTATTGTTTTAAAAATCACAATTTTAAAATGGTTCTAATCTTCTTATGGTTAGAATTGTTTTAGGAAAGTGAGATATTTTTAGAGGCTTGCAAAAGACCATATCAAATCTCCTTCCAAATTGCTTTTTAAATTACTTTTCAAAATCTCTTTTTAAATCCTCTTAAAAATATCTTTTCAAACTTGCTTTCCTAAAAACTCTTTCTAAAAATCTCTTTCCTAAAAATCTCTCATTCCAAAAAGTTCTATTTTCTAAAATCCTTTTTTCTTAGAGTTCAAGTTAAACCCTACAGCCATGATTAGGAAACCCTAATCTTCTCTCCTAAAACATGATTTCCAATCTTGCCTCAAAACATAGATTTCCAAAACCTCTATTTTCTATGTCAAATCTTAAGATTTCCAAAATCACTTTTCCTATGCCAAAACTATAGCTTTCCAAACCTAAGTTTTCTCAAAACTCCACCTTTCCAATTCTATGTTAAATTAAATCCTCCATTCTTGGAAACTAAATCCAATCTCCCATTTAGACAGCTAAATCCAATCCGCCGTCTTTGGAAATAAAATCAAATCACCTCTTTTTAGAAATAAAATCCAATCTTTTGTTTTAGGAAATAGGAATCTAAATCTTTCCTTATTCGAATCTTTCCTAATTCCATAACTTTCCAAATTTCAACTTTCTAAATTCTAAATTTTCAAATCTTTCTCAAACCTACTCAAATCTTTCTTAACTTCAAGTATTTCCAAAACTCAAACTTTGAATCTTTCTAAATTCAAACCGTTCTTAAATTCAAACCTTTCCAAAATTCTAAACCTTCTAAATTCCAAATCTTTCTTAAATCAAACTTTCTAAATTCAAATATTTCCAAAATCAACTTTTTCCTAAAAAGAAAACTTTCCTAAATTTGAAACTTCCTTAATTCAAAACTTTCCTAAAATGAAACTTTCCTATTTTGAAACTTTCATAATTTCAAGATTTTCTAAATTCAATCTTTACTATACTCCAACGCTTCATGTTTTTTAAATCAAATTTTCCAATCAAATATTTTTTAAACCTCAAGTCTTTCCTAAGTCTTATATTTACTAAGTCTAGGTTTTTCAAAACCAAACTTTCCAAAGTCAAACTTCTCAAATTCAAGTCAAATTCAATTCAATTACATGCTTCAACCCTGGGTTACCCTACGTCCTAGGATGTCTAGACCCTAGTTCGACCCTAATCCTAAAGTTAAGAAGCTTCCAACTCTTCTCCGAAAATTCTTTTCTAAATTGAGATGGTTTTTTTAAACATCAATTCAAGTCAAGATGTTTTCAAAATTCTATGTTTCCAAATCAAGTTCAAAGTCAATTCTAAGGTCTATTTCAAATCCTCAAGTTCTATTTTAAATCAAAGTCCAATCTTCTCAAATCTTCCAAGTCAATTTCAAATCAGAGTTTAATTTTCAATCTTCAAATATAAGTTCCAAATCAAACTCTTTTCAAATCAAATTTTCTATCGAACTCTTGTCTGAACTACGATTGACCTAATTCCCAATAAGAGATACGTAGGCAACCCTCACTGCGGTCATAACGTTTTTTCAAATCTCCAATTCCACAACCTTTTTCAAGCTTCTATTTTCATAACTATTTTCAAACTTCCAATTTCAAAAATCTATTTTCAAATCTCTATTTCCAATTCTATAACTTTCTTTCAAAATCAAATCTATCTTTTCAAATCCATTCCAATTTCAAATCAAACCTATCTTTTCAAATCCATTTCAAATCAAATCAAGTTCTTTTCAAATCTATTTTCAAAATCAATTTCTTTTCTTGCACATGCGTATCATGTATCATGTCAAATATATTTTTAAAATTCCTTTCTAAAGTGGATAGTTTTGGACAATTGTTAATCAAAGATTCCGAATGAGTGAACCTAGAGTGAATGGATATGTAGGTACCGCAAGGGCGGGATAGGGTGATGGCTTAGTTCGTCTTCCCTACACGTAGCCAACCCGCAAACCTAGATCATTGTTTTCAAAGACCAAATGGAGTTGTTCTCCAAAAAAGGGCTTAAATATTTTCAAAGGTTGCCAAACAACCTATTTTCTTAAAAACCCTCTCTTGAGGAAGTTTTCAAAATTATTTTCAAAAACCTTAAGTGTAATCTTTGGATTGTGCTTAGGTTTTGGTGACCTAACTCACCTTAATCAAGTTAAGTGGCGACTCCAAATATTTTTTCAAAAGCCCTTAATCAAATCAATTTCCAATTCAAACATAGTAGTATTCATCTTGCTAGGAGGATGAGTTCACTGTGTTTTTCTCACTTGTCTTTTCCGGGTATGAAAAATCAGGGCACGACATTTACACTTGTAGAACTTCTTTTTAAGTCTTTGGAGATCTTTTTATTGTGTTGGGGTTGTTTGGGAGCCTTGGAGTCAAGAAGAGAGATTATATTTTCGAGCCATAAGGGGCTCTGACTGTTAGGACGGTCCCTGGTGTCGTCTTGACTGTTAAGATTACTATCTTGACGATAAACCAGGGTAGGCCATTTTTATCTTTGATTGTCCCGATGGTCTGGATTACCATCTTGACCATAAACCAGGGTAGGTCATTCTTACATCTAGTTGTCCCTACGGTTCAAATTATCGTCCTAACGGTCAATGAGGTTATATGGTTATACATTTTGACCTTGTATTGCTTTGGGAAAGGGTTTAACACACACCATTGAGTTTCCAATGCATCATTCATATTCTAAATCACATGTTTAAGGAGTATAAGTTATGATTATGCATTGATTATACATGATAGCATCTATCTCATCAAGTTTGATATAGTGGTGTGTGATAGGTTCGGAAGCAAAGCAAACCTCTCTGGTTCAACCAAGAGGGTAACTCAATTATGGTTATAAAGCAGTAAGAGTGGGGATATAAGATATTCTTATTCATATAGAAGTGAATTTATTGATATGAATGTTGATGTTATTTATAGGGGGTTTAAGATATTCTTTCTCATATTGTATTGAATGTCTTCTTATCTATACTGTTAGTGAGGTGATATTTGCATACAACTCATATTGTGTGCATAATTTGCACTACATGGGAGAATGTTTAACCGATGTGGGGCTAACCTAAGGTAGTCACGGTGGACTAACCTAAAAGGGTGTCATGGTCGATATTCCTTGATACCAAGCCATCAATATATTAGGTCAATGTTATCTAAATAGCGCGCACAGTTGTGATGTATTATTCATTGCATCACATGAGATATTACATTTCATTGGTGATGGTTTATTTATATAATGATGTTTATCTCAATAAGATTTCTATCTTTGGGATTATGTTGAGGTTTCACTTACAGGTTAGTGACATGTGCGATATCGTTTGTCCTAAAACGTTGTTACTGATGCGTAATTAGGAGTGGGCGTGACAGATTAGTATCAAAGTTGAAGTTTAAGACCAAAGTTCTATTGTTGAGCAATGGTTTAAGCCAAGGTTTACAACTGAGGCTATGTTGTAGAGTTGGTGTCTAGAGTTACAATGAATTATAGCATATTGTTATGTCGGTTTAAGTTGTTAGGCTTATGTGGGTCATATATCTTGTGTGCTAATTCTGAATTGATACAATAAGAATGGCCCAAAGAGATTCACCAAGGGGAGTTAAGGAGAAAGCATCATCAGCTCCTGTTCAAGGGCAAGGATGCCTAAAGGGGGGTGATCAGAATCCATCACATGCAGCTGATAAAGTGGCTAATGTTCTAGCTTAGTGTATTGAATATCATTCCACTAAACCAGCGTAGAGAACTAGTGCACTACACAAACAATTCATGAAACTGAATTTTTTAGAATTTATCAAGACAACTGATCAATTGGTGGCAGAGGAGTGGTAGAAGAAATTAGAGGCAATTTTTGAGGTAATTTATGTGACTGATGAACAAAAACTGATGTTAGTTGCATTCATATTGAAAGGTGAAGCCTGAAATTGATGGGAGGTGATGAGATTAATGATAGGTTCCCAAGGTGGTGGAGCATCGATTACATGACAGCAATTTGTGGAAGCATTCAATGAGTAGTACTTTTTACTTATTTACAGATATCAAAAGGAGCAGGAGTTTATCTCTCTAAAACAAGAAAAGACAACAGTATTAGAATATGAGCAGTTTACAGCATTATCGTGGTTTGCACTTGACTTAATACATACCAAGGATGTTAAATGCAAGAGGTTCAAACAGGGGTTAGAGTTAAGCATTTGATCTCAAATTTCAGCTCTTGAAATGGCAAGGTATGCAGATTTAATAAACAAAGCCAAAATTATAGAGTAAGATGTAAAAGAGTTGACTGGAAGAAGAGAATAATTTAAAAAGGGAAAGTTTAATGTGAGGGCTGGACCATCGAACCATAAATCATCAAAATCTGTAAGATTTGAGAGACAAGGAAGATCACAATCAGGCCAGAGAATAGGGAGTCCCAGATCTGGAAGTCCTAGAGGTCGTGGTTCTTAGACACCTCCAGTGAGACATTCAACTTCGGGAACTTCTATTAGTAGAGGTGGAGGACTTACTTGTTACAGATGTGGAATAGATGGACATATTGTTAGGGATTGTTCGGTGCCATGGAGTGATAAATGTTATTAGTGTGGATAAATGGGTCACATAGCAAGGAATTGTACTCAGAGCTCTACGACAACTTCATCTGTGGGCAGTATAGCTAGTGGTGGAAGAAGGGCATCTAGGAGTGCACAACGTGGATGTGGGAGTACTTCTAAACCACAAACTCAAACACGAGTATATGCTATGACCTAACAGGATGCTCAAGCAATGCCTACGGTAGTAACAGGTATGATATATGTGGCTAATAAAGATGATTACGTATTAATAGATCCTAAAGCCACACACTCTTTCGTTTTCATTACATTTAGTGAGCATCTACATAAACCACATACATCTATGATACAACATTTACTTGTTTGTACACCTATGAGAGATGTGGTGTTGGTGGAAGTGGAATATAAAGATTATGTGTTGAAAATTGGGGAGAAAGAATTGAATATGTATTTGATTCCTTTGGTGATTCATGACTTTGATATAATACTGGGTATGGATTGGCTATCATCTTATCGTGCTTCTATTGATTATTTTAAGAAAGCAGTTATATTTTGAATGCAGAATGAATCAGAATTTAGATTTTAAGGTGAGCGGGATGTGGTTCCTGCCTATCTAATAATAGCTTTAGAAGCCCAAAAATTATTACAAAATGGGTGTGAGGGATATTTAGCTTATATGATTGACACAACCAAATCAGAATCAAAGTTGTTAAATATTCTAGTGGTATGAGACTTTGTGGATGTATTTCTAGATGAGTTACTAATGATTGTGCTTGATAGGGAGGTGGAATTCTCTATTGAGTTGTTACCGGGAACTACTCCAATCTTTATTATGCCTGATAGAATGGCACCATCAAGGTTAAAAGAATTAAAAATTCAGTTGCAAGATTTGCTAGATCGGGGGTTCATTCAACCTAGTGTGTCACCATGGCGAGCTGCTATGTTGTTTGTAAAGAAGAAGGGTGGAACCATGAAGCTTTGTATTGATTATAAGCAACTGAATCATGTTACAGTGAAGAACAAATATCCTTATTGATGACTTGTTGATTAATTACAAGAAGCTAAGGTCTATTCAAAGATTGATTTGAGATCCAATTATCATCAATTGAAGGTAAAGGATAGTGACGTTTCAAAAACTATTTTTCATACACACTATGGACATTACGAGTTCTTAGTAATGCCGTTAGGAATGACTAATGCTCCAGCTATCTTCATGGACTTGATGAATAGGGTATTTCAGCCTTTTCTTGATTCCTTTGTAATTGTATTCATTGATGGCATATTAGTGTATTCACACAGTAAAGAGAAACATGAAGAGTATTTGAGACTTATATTACAAACTTTGAGTGATTGGTAGCTATACACCAAATTCAGTAAATATGAGTTTTGACTTGATAGTGTGGTATTTTTGGGACATGTGATTTCTAATGAGGGGATTTGTGTTGATCCAAAGAAGATTAATGCAGTAATAAATTGGAAGCAACTGAATAATGTCTCAAAAATTAAAAGTTTCTTGGGGTTGATAGGATATTACAGACGGTTCATTAGGGATTCTCATCTATTGTTGTACCGTTAACTAGATTGACTCAAGAGGATGTAAAATTTGAGTGGTTGGATGAATGCAAAACGTAGTTTCCAAGAATTGAAGGTTAAGTTGACTACAGCTCCAATGTTAACTATTCCTTTAGGGAAGGAAGACTTTGTAATTTATAGTGATACTTCTTATCAGGGTCTTGGCTACGTGTTACTGAAAAGAGGCAGAGTTGTTGCCTATGCTTCCCGACAATTAAAGACCAATGAGAGTAACTATCCTATTCATGATTTAGAACTAGCAGTAGTGGTGTTTGCTCTGAAATTGTGGAGATGTTATCTATATGGTGAGCCTTGTGAAATATACACAGATCATTAGAGTTTAAAATATTTATTTACCCAAATAGATCTGAATGCGAGATAGTAGCAATGGATGAAATTAATCAAAGATTATGAGTGTGTCATTCATTATCACCCGAGAAGAGCTAATGTGGTAGTAGATGCTTTGATTCGCAAATTGTAAGCACCCCATTTTTGCCGACTCGGCAATCTTTGACCCAACCGGATCCAGTTTTCAAACGTCATAATACATGCAAGCCCAAGACAGGTCTTTCGAACTCCAATCCAATCAACTAGTCGCTTCTTGAACCCACAAGGCCCAATTGAAGCCATAAACACCATCATGCCCCTAGGCATTCCAAGCAGCTTTCTTAGACCAGGTGGTCTCGGGAACCAACGCCATCCAGGTAGCTTTCTAAGATCGGTCAATCTCGAGGACCAACACCTTACCTAAATTTTAGACGATTCACTTCTAGCACCTGCTAGCCTACTAATGTAGTTCTCTGAGATCGGTCATTTGGTAGTTCTCTAAGACCAACACCACCCTCACAGGTAGCTTTCTAAGACCAGGCATTCTTAGAAACCAACACCACCTGACAGATGGCTCTCTGGGACCGGGCAGTCTCAAGGACCAACACCGCATAGGTAGTTTTCCTAAACCTGGCAGTCTAGAGAACTAACACCTAGGTCAACACCGGCGCCTGCTAGCCCGACTCGGTGAAAAATGACCAAACCCGCCCTATGGGCCTCCAGGCACGTTTTGAGAAAGTTCAAAATCCCTGGAGACAGTAAGTCCAACTTTCCAAAGTGTTACTAAGCAGTTAGGTGTACTTATCACGCCATTTTGTCCAATTCCAGTCCCATTTTGGCTAACTACGGTCAAAATGATCGTTTTACCCCTAAACACCCTAGCACAGCATAAATTCCACCAAGCAGTGAAAAAACTCTTTCAGATCATCCGTAAATGACCCGACATGCTTAACATAACACTCTGGTCCATTCCTAACCTTTTTCAACCAAACCCAGTCAAAATGATCATTTTGCCCTTGGCGACCCAAACACGCTGCGAAACTACACCGGTCTTAGAATATTGAATGGCGGGTCTTGTCATACACCTCTGTTTAACCTAAGGTGGACCTTACAATACTAAACACTCCCGACTCAACAAAATTTTCCTAGAGAGTTTCGCAGATGCTTTGCCAAGATTATCTTTTCTCCTGATTTCCTAGTTATAACGCACTGTCAAATGACTTAAGAAATGCGTAAACCAGGGAATTCTCAGATGTTTGTTCATAGGTCTTTCCATCGATATAGCTCGATCAAATAGATCACTCCCCGAGGTCCCTCATCGCATGGCTCAAAAACTGCTACTTCTAGCAACCCTGGAGTGCCTCGTAGACGCTTTGCCAAGATTAACTTTTTCTCCGATTCCTTGATTATAACGTACTGTCAAAAGAATTAAGAAATGAGTAAATTAGGAAATTTCTGAAAGTATTTCTAGAGTATTTTCCATCGGTGTGGTCCGATCAAAGAGATCGCTTCCCAACAGTCTTGATCATGTGGCACACAAATAGCTACTTTTGAACCCCTACAAAGCGTATCACAGATGCTTTGCAAAAATAAAATTTCATGCACACTTCTTGAGACGATATCTCACACTTTTGAACACTGTTCAGACTTTTTGAAAACTTAGAAGTTCACGAGAAACCCTAGGAGAACACCGTGGATGCAACCGATTCCTTCGAAACCTTCTCGGTTGGCATAATTATCGAGGCAAAGTTTAAACGAACACTCTCAGGGATGGAGCGTATATTACATGTGCCCAGATTTTGATCAGATTGACCAAACTTCGCTTCACCGTTAAGATTTAGCCAGTACAATAGGTGCCACGGGGTATTCTACCAATGGAACAGTACTGCCGCATGTAGCACATGCGCCAAGGTAAATTTTGCCTAGGCGCATGTATTACATGCGCCAGGTCTCTCCAGAGTTGCCTATAAATACAGGCCACCCCCTTTGCATATTGAAGGATAAAAAATTGTCACAAAACTTTGCACAAACAGCTCTAGAAATTCGAAACCCTCTATATATTCCTCACTCCAAACACTTAGATTGCATTCCACCTCACTCTAGCCCATACACCTCCCTTACAAGGCCTTCCATGCCATAGAAGATCTAATTCCAGCCCCTTCCGAGTCCATCCATGATCAAGTCCAAGCATCTAATGAAGTTTGAGAGTGATTGAAGGCAAAAGGTAGTATTTTCTTTCATATTTTTGTCTTCCCCCACTCCTCTCTTCTCCCTCCTAGCCTACTTATGCTATTCTTTATTTTAATCCCCATCTTCTACCCCCCATTCTTGCATGCTTAAGATAAGAGAGGTCCTAGCTCATGCCTAGAGGAAAGTTAGTGAGAGCCACCGTGTAGAGGGATCTCTCACTAGCCTACTTTAAGGTGGTATGGCCTTAGAGCACATTGATTATGTGGTGTAGCCTAAAAGCTTGTATGAATTCATGACCCCCTTTGCATATGGCTATCTTGTTCATGTTTTGTGTGCTTGGTGTCGCGCACAGATTTTTCGCACTCGAGGAATACTCACCCAAGCGGGAAAAATGTTGTACTCTCTCGTTAGAACTCACCCTCTTAAAAGAATGAGTGCGACTAGGTTTGAATTGAAAACAGGTTTGAATAAAGGGCTTTTGAAAAAGATTTGGAGTCGTCACCTAACTTGATTAAGGTGAGTTAGGTCACCTAAAAACTAAGCATAATCCGAAAACTACACTTAGGGTTTTGGAAAACAATTTTGAAAACCTCCTCAAGAGAGGGTTTTTAAGAAAATAGGTTGTTTGGCAACCATTGGAAAACATTTAGCCCTTTCTTAGAAAAATAACTTCTTTTTGGTCTTTGAAATCAGTGATCTAGGTTCGGAGGTTGGTTACGTGTAGGGAAGACGCACTAAGCTATCACCCTACCCCGCCCTTTCGGTACCTACATGTCAATCTACCCCAGATTCACCTATAAGAGTCTTTAATTAACCATAGTTCAACCCCATTCACTTTGAAAAACAATGTTTGAAAACTAATATGATGCATGATATGCAAGTGCAAGATGAGAGAATTGGAAAATAGAAATTGATTTGAAAAGAAATTGATTTGATTTGAAAATAGATTTGAAGAAATAGAATTGAAATTGGAACACTTGAAAATTTGGAAATAAGAATTTGAAAATAGAAATTTTGGAATTGAAATTTGAAAATTGATTGGAATTTGAGATTTGAAAATAGATTTTGAAAACCACACCCATGAGGGTGGAATTGAAAGTTTGAAAAGTATTGTGACCGCACCTATGAAGGTTGCCTACGTATTCCTTTGGGGGAATCAGGTCAGTCGTAGTCCGGACAAGAGTCCGATTGAAAATAGATTGATTTGAAGAAAGAGATTGGATTGGAAGATAGAGATTGAATTGAAATTTGAATTTGATTTGAGATTAGAAGAGGAGATTGGAAATTGAAATTGAAAAGATTGGACTTGCTTTGGAAAGATGGATCCTGGAAAGACTTGGTTTTGGGAAGATGGAGGTTTAGGAAACCTAGACTTAGGAAAAGCTTGACTCGACTTGGAAGGTTTAGGAGATTAGGAAAGGTTGGATTTAGGAAAGTGTCATTTTTGGAAGGTTTCGAAATTAGGAAAGTTTTCATTTTAGGAAAGTTTTGAAATTAGGAAAGTTTCATTTTTGGAAAGTTTGGAATTTAAGAAAGTTTGGAAATTGGAAAGTTTGAAATTTAGAAAGTTTTGAAATAGGAAAATATTGAATATAGAAATGTTTTGAATTAAGAAAAGTTTAGTTTGAGAAAGGTTTGGAAAGTTTCAAATTAAGAAAGTTTTGAATTTTGGAATGTTTGAAAAAGGGAAGTTTTGAATTTGGAAAGTTTTGAAAACAAGGAAGTTTTGAAAATAAGAAAATTTCGTTTTAAGAAAGGTTCGAAAAATGAAAGTTTTCAATTTAGGAAGTGTTTGAATTAAGAAAGTTTCAACTTAAGAAAGTCTTCAATTAAGAAAGTTTTGAGTTTAGAAAAGTCTTAGATTTGGAAAGATTTAAAGTTTAAGAGAGTTTAGAATTTAGAAAGTTTTAGGTTTAGAAAGATTCAACTTAAGAAAGTTTCAAATTTAGAAAGTTTTGAATTTAGGAAGCTTAGAATTTTAGAAAGATTTGAAATTTAGAAAGTTTAGGATTTAGAAAGTTTCAGAGTTTTAGAAAATCTTGAAATTAGGAAAGGCTTGAGTTTAGGAAAGGTTTGAAAACTTAGATTTGAAAAAGATTTTGGAAAAGGGTAGAATTAGGAAAGGGTTGAACTAAGAAAGATTTGAAAGTTGAGTTTTAAAGTTTAGGAAAGATTTATATATGTTCAAGTTTTTAGAAACTTAAGGTTTAAGAAAGTGGAAGTTTAGGAAGGATTCGAATTAGGAAAGAGTTGGATTTTGAAACTTAAGGAAAGGTTTTAAGTTTAGGTTTAGGAAACTTATGGTTTAGGAAGGAATTGAATTAGGAAAGGTTTGGATTTGGAAGGGATTGGATTTGGTTTCTAAAAGAAAAGATTTGATTTTGTTTTCAAAAACGGAGGATGGGATCTAGTTTCCTAAACGGGGAGATTTGATTTGGTTTCCTAAAGGGAAGATAGGATTTGGCTAGGATTCGGAAAGGAGATACTAGAAACCCTATATTTGGAAAATTGTTGTCTTGACGTAGAAAAGAGGTTTTGGAAACATGTATAGTTTGGATGTGAAAACTAGAGGTTTTGGAAACCTAGGTTTAGGGCAAACTTTGAAAATCGTGTTTTTGGAAAGAAAACTAGAGTTTCCTAATTGTGGGTTCTAGGGTTTGGTTCGGGCTCTAAGGAAAGAGTTTTTTTTTGAAAAACGCGTTTTTGGAAACGAAGGTTTTCTAGAAGGGAATCCTAGGGAGGAGTTTTTTTGGAAAGCATGTTTTTGGAAACGTAGAGTTTAGAAAGAAAATCCTATAGGGGAATTTCTAGAAGGAAGATTCCGGGAGGAGAGTTTTTAGAAAGTGAATTTTGAGGAAGAAAGCTTTGGAAAGGAGTTGAAAAAGAGAGTTTTGAAAAAGAGATTTTGAAAGGGAGTTTTTGAAATCAATTTTGAAGAGGGGAGTTTTAGGGAAGTATGTTGAAAAAGAGATTTTTAGGAAGAGATTTTTAAAGAGAGTTTTTGGAAAGTATAAAAACATCTCACTTTCCTAAAGCGATTCTAGCCATAAGAGGGCTAGAACCACTTTAAGAAAGTGGTTTTGAAAACAAAGTTTGAAAATATAGGCCAAAAGGCTACTTTTAATATAACACTTTCCTAAAGCAACCCTAGCCATGGAAAGGCTAGAATCACCCTAGAATTGTGGTTTTGAAAACAAGTTTTTGAAAAAGAGATTTTCATGCAATTTTGAAAACAAGCTTGAAAACGCTTTGAAAAACAACTTTGAAAACGAGTTTTGGAAGATGCAAGATTATGATATGCACAATGCAATTTGGGGTCGTGAACATACAAGGTTAAGGCTTCACCACATAATCAAGGGGGCCGGACCCACGTGGTCTTTGGTTAGACTAGAAGAAAGCCCCCGACACGGTGACTCTCCCATAGTCCAATCCTACACATGGACCGGGAATCCCCTTGTTTCAAGCATGCAAAGAAAGGGCGAGAAAGAGATGGGGGATTAAAATAGAGAAAACCCAAGTGGGTTGGAGAGAGAAGAGAGAGGGGGGAAGTGCGGAAATTTAAAGAGAAAGCCTACCTTGTTTCTTGTTTATTTTGCACGCCGTGCAGTCTTCGATCTTCGGTCTTCGGTCTTGATCTTCACCTTCAGTCTTCAAGGATTGTCTTCAAGCTTTGAATGGCTGTTCTTCAAGTCTTCAGAGAGTGGTTGAAGCCTAGTGTATGAGTGTATGGGGGAGTGTATGAGTGTATAGGAGGCTAGGGTTTGGGAAAACCTAGGGAGGCTAGGGTTTTGGAGGTGCTCGAGCTCTGTATATCGAAATATAGGATTTTTAGGTTAAGTTTGCAGACCCCTTTCACGTTGAACGAGGCTCTGTATTTATAGAGGGAGGACAAACCTAGCGCTTGTTGCAGTGGCGCCAGGGCAAAATTTACACTGGCGCCACTAGGAGTGGCGCCAGGCCATTTTTTGGCTTGCAGTGGCGCCAGCCATTTAGGAAACAATTAAGGTCGGCAAGCAACGTATCTTTGACTAGATTTGGGCGCCTGTACTAGTGACTACCATGTAAACTTTAGCCTGGCTTCACTAAGAGTGACTCCGGAAAGTCCGGGAATGATTTGAAAGAGCCAGGAATGACCCGGGAGGCCAGAAAGGAGCAGGAACACTTAAAATAGTGTCCTGGAGGTATTTGACTTGAAAAGTGAGGATTGGATGTGTCGGAAAGGTTGACCGAGCCTTTAGGGGTAGAACGGTCAATCGGATCGAAAAACTGCCGGGACAGACTCAAACTGTCCCGGAAGAAGACTTGGGATCTGGAAACATTATTTAGAATGTTCCCAGAGGTTGCCGGTTTGATTCCCAGGGCCGGCGTGGTCGGAAATGGAAACCGGCCCACCAGGGGCAAAACGGTCATTTTGCACCGGGTTTGCCGGAACTGACTCGGAATGGTTCGGAAAGGTAAAGGAAGATCGAGGATACTATAAAAAGTATTCTCGGGGCATTACCGGTTTGATACCCAGAGCCGGTGTGGTTCCCGGGGCATTCGGATGCTTAGGGGCAAAATGGTCATCTTGACCAAAAAGTCTCGGAAAAAGCCCTAAGGGTATTCTGGTTATTTTTCACCGAAGTGAGCTAACAAACATGGGTATTGACCTAGGTGTTGAGTATTTCCGCTACTCGGACGGGGTTGATGATTTGAGAGTATTTCCGCTACTCTAACGGGTCTGTGAGTATTTCCGCTACTCTAACGATTCTGTGAGTATTTCCGCTACTCTAACGGTTCTGTGAGTATTTCCGCTACTCTAACGGTTTTATGAGTATTTTCGCTACTCTAACGGTTCTGTGAGTATTTTCGCTACTCTAACGGTTCTGTGAGTACTTCCGCTATTCTAACGGGTCTATGAGTATTTCCGCTACTCTAACGGTTTTGTGAGTATTTCCGCTACTCTAACGGGTCTGTGAGTACTTCCGCTACTCTAACGAGTCTATGAGTATTTCCGCTACTCTAACGGTTTTGTGAGTATTTCCGCTACTCTAACGGGTCTGTGAGTATTTCCGCTACTGTAACGATTTTGTGAGTATTTCCGCTACTCTAATGGTTTTGTGAGTAGTTTTGCTACTCGGACCGTCTCGAGGAATAAACTGTCTCGAGAGAGGGATTGGAAAGGGGTCTTACCGACTCCGAAGAGACGTGCCTAGGTTTTGAGTGTTTCCGCCACTCTGACAGTTTTGTGAGTGTTTCCGCCACTCTGACGGTTTTGTGAGTGTTTCCGCCACTCTGACAGTTTGGTGAGTGTTTCCGCCACTTTGACGGTTTTGTGAGTAGTTTTGCTACTCGGACCGTCTCGAGGAATAAACTGTCTCGAGAGAGGGATTGGAATTGGAATGAGAAAGGATAATGCCCCTAAGGGCATTTTGGTCATTTTGCCTCTATTCGGGCCTGACAGGCCCGCGAAGCGATGGAAAGACGAAATTTGGACTAGAGGATTGGTTTCGATTGGAATATGTCCATAATGACTTGAAAACAAGTCTGGACGGAGTGTAGACTGCCGAGCGGTCAAAAATGGGGTGCTTACACTTGGCTTTGTTTTTATATTTATAACCATGTTTTCCAAAACTTACACTATTCTCATTTCTATGTCATTTTCAAGCTCAATGTTCTTTTCAAAGTGGTTCTAAAAGTTGGTCCCTTGAAGCTTAGAATGAG
Source organism: Euryodendron excelsum (assembly GCA_033060915.1). Taxonomy (NCBI): domain Eukaryota; kingdom Viridiplantae; phylum Streptophyta; class Magnoliopsida; order Ericales; family Pentaphylacaceae; genus Euryodendron; species Euryodendron excelsum. The sequence goes on along the minus strand of CM065394.1, from coordinate 6,973,113 downwards.
ATTCCAAGAAATCATGTCTTAGAAAATCTCTCAATTAACCCCTAACTCACATTTTTGCACCCTTGCATTCCAACTTGCATAAAAATGGCTTTCAAATTTTCTAATTCCCAAGGTTTATTTTCTCTCAAGTTTAGTGGTTGGAATGGCCCCATAGAACTCTCTATTGAGTAGTCTTCCTTTTATATTGGCCATAGGAACCCTAAATTGTTAGGATGGTTCTCTTCTCTTTTTATTCTTATATGAAAATGATTTTCAAACTTTTTGATTCCTAAGGTTGTTAGTCTCTCAAGTTTAGTGGTTGAAATGGCCCCATGGAACCCTCTCTTAAGTGGACTCCCTTTACATTGGCCATAAGAACCCTAACTTGTTAGAATGGTTTCCTTTAAAAATAGTTTTCAAAATCTTCTTCTCAAAAATGGTTTCCGAAAGTTCATTCTCTCCATCTTTGCATTAAAGATGGTTTTTCAAAAAGTTGTTATGATTGTGTTGATTTTTAAAATCCCTACTCTTTTTAAGATAAAGGTTATAATGGTCCTAAGAAAACCTTCTTCGGAATGGTTTTTGAGCACCTACCATAAAAACCATATTCTTGGCTAGAGTCAAATTTTCATGAAAATGATCTTCAAAAAGGTTTGTTTACAAAAATCCTTTACATAACATGATTTGCCTTTCAAAAATCACCTTCCAACTTTAGGTCAACCTAACCCTAGTTCAATCCATCCTAGGTTAACTTGACCCTAGTTTTCTAACCTTAGGTTAACCTAGGTCACCTTAACCCTAGGTTAACCAAACCCTAGTTAGTTAACCCTAAGTCCCTATTAACCCTAGGCTCACTTAATTCCAGTTAGTTAACCCCAGGTCAATACAACCCGAGTTAGTTAACCTTAGGTCAACCCAACCTAGGTTAATATGCTTTAAGGTTCCAACTCAAGAACCCCTTTTAAATGATCTTTCAATTTAAAGCTATTCTCATAACCTATTTTTCAAAAACCTCCTACTCTCTCGAGATTTCAAAAATCAACTCCATAACCTTTACAAATACTCGTACACTCTATCTTTAAAAATGTCTCCATTTTTCAAAAAATATTTTCAAGAACTCACAACCCTAAGGTGTTCCTACTCCTTTTATGGTTAGGGATTCCAAGGGAATGTGATACATTAAGTACAACCTGCAAGGTTGTCTATATTAGGGTTCCAAAGCCCCAAGTGTTTTCAAAAATCACTTTCAAAAGCTTCTTGAAGACAAGTTTATTAAAGCACTTCAAAACCCTACCTCCAAGGTTTTCAAAACAAGACTTCAAAATATTTTCAAAACTCTCTTGAGTTACTTCAAATCACTTCCAAACTCCCTCGAGTTATCTCAAAAACATCTCAAAACACTTCAAAACCCTATTTCGAGGGCATTTTAAAAAATGTTCAAGTTCTATTCTAAAAACACTCCAAAATCCAATTCTAAAGCAAAACTATTAAGTTCTCTTTTTCCAAAGACCTCAAATGCGTCTTTAAAAACGTTCCAAAGACCTTCATGTGTCTTCAAAACATTCCAAAGACCCTAATGTGCCTCTTTTCTATTAGGCTCTTGCCCGAACTACAAATGACCTGATTCTCGCCAAATGAGATACGTAGGCAACCTAAAATGGTGCGGTCATAACTCTTATTTCAACTCAAGTTCTTTTTCAAAACTCTCTATCAATTCAAGACCCTTGTTTCAAAATCCTTCATAGTGTCCATGTTTTCAAGCATTTTTCCTCCAAACTTACATCATGCATCATTCATCCAAAAAGTAATGACTAAACCCCGTTTTCAAAATTCTAAAGTAGATATTAAGTGGATAATGGTAACCAGTTATTCTAGAGGGTGAACAAAAGGGTAATTAGACACGTAGGTACCGAAAGGGCAGGGTAGGTGATGATCTTAGGATATCTTCCCAAAACGTAACTAACTCCCGGACCCTAGATTTCCATTTTCGAAATACCAAAATGGAGTTATTTTCAAAAGGGACTAAATCTTTTTAAAGGTTGTCAAACAACATATTTTCTTAAAAACCCTCTTTTGAGGAAGTTTTCAAAATCTTTTCAAAAATCTTGAGTTTAATTCTCGGATTATACTTAGCTTTAGGTGACCTAAGTCACCTTAATCAAGTTAGTTGGCGACTCCTATTTTCCTGAAAAGCTGTTAATCAAACCAATTTCAAGTTCAAACCTAGTTACACTTGTCCTTCTAGGAGGATGAGTTCTAATGACAGAGTTCCATGCTTTTTCCGAGTCAAAAGGACTTGGTCAAAAACCGAGGCGCATCACAAGTCGTTAGGGAAATTGGTATGTATTCAATGTCATCGGGCCGAATCGTTTGTGGAGTTAACTTCTTTGGAGGTAAAGTTTGAGATGATGGGAGTTGATGCAGTGTCAACACCGCTTCAGGTGAGACCTTTATTACTTGATCATATTCGGGAGTTTCAATTGCAAGATTCACAATTAGAGCAAATCAGGAAGCAAGTGAAGGAATGGGTAAGAATTGACTTTTCTATTCATGAAGACGGTACGTTGATGTTTGAGAATCATTTTTGTGTACCAAACAATCAAGTTTTAAAGAATAAGATCTTAGAGGAATCACATCAATCTTTGTATGCTATGCATCTAGGGAGTACCAAAATATATCGGGATCTCTGGAAAGTTTATTGGTGGCCTAGCATGAAGAAAGAGATAGCAAAATTTGTGGCTAAATATTTGATTTGTCAATAGGTAAAGGCAGAACATCAAAAGCTGGCAGGTTTGTTGCAACCTCTTCCTATTCCACAGTGGAAGTGGGAGCACATTACTTATTACTTTGTAGTAGGATTACCAAGGACCCAAAGCAGATTCTATTTGGGTGATTGTTGATAGGTTGACCGAATCAACTCATTTTTTACCAATCAAGACTACTTATAATCTTGATAGGTATACAAAGTTATATGTGGGTGGGATTGTTAGATTGCATAAAACTCAAGTATCTATAGTTGCAGATAGGGATCTAAGATTTACTTTTAGATTTTGGCCCAGTTCACAGCAGGCTATGGGTACAACTTTGAAGTTTAGCACAACATTTCATCTTATAAATAGATGGGCAATCAGAGAGAACTGTTCAAACTTTGGAAGATATGTTGAGGGCATGTGTACTTGATGTCAAAGATAGTTAGGAGGATCATCTAGCTTTGATGAAGTGTACTTATAATAACAATTATCAAACCAATATTGGGATGGCTCCATTTGAAGCTTTATACAAGCGTCAATGTAGAACTCTAGTGTGTTGGAGTGATGTGGGAGAGAGACAATTGTTGGGTCCTGAAATGATTCAAGATGCAATTAAGAAAATTAAAGTTGTTCAATAGCACTTGAAAGTGGCACAAAGTAGAAAAAATAGTTATGCGGATAATAGACGAAGAGAATTAGAGTTTGAAGTCGATGACCAAGTGTTTTTGAAACTATCTCTGTAATCACCCAAATTTTCTCCTCCTTCTCCGAACCATCAAATAAATAAATAGAATAACATCAAGATCACACATCGCCCAAATTAAAAACAACAATTTATCTCCAACAATATGACCGCAAAATATTATACAACCTCAATGATTTTCAAAATACAAAACGTCTCTCAATTAAGGCTCCAAAATAATGAATGATCAAATTAATTAGATTAAACTCTAGAAAATAAACTTTAAATATCTTGTCCTTCCTTACTTCGCCTCAACTTGAAAGAAAATTTAAACCCAAAAATATACAATACAACAAGAGTACAAATGTTCGAATCCAAATAGAATTAAATCAACAAAAGCATACTTTCAAGAATTTAGATAACAAAGAATAAGGCAATATTTGCGCTGATAAAAATCAGACAAATATCTCAATAGAGCCTATTACCAAGCCCTTTTTAGTATCATATCAAAAACCACTTTGGTCATATTAAAAATAGTAAACCAATAACCAAACCAGAGCCCCCGCAGGGTCACTCTACCATGCCACGTATGGCCTCAATATATAATAATAATAGCCCCACAAGTGCGTTCGTAATGTACTGATCAGTTCCATGGCACATCAGCCAAAATAAACCAGCATTTTTTAAAAGTAAATTTAGCAATGAATTCATCAATGACCACGACATTCAAGAATGTGCCAAAAGAAATTTAACAGAGCTAGCAATAATATAATCAGAAAGTTTAACAATGTGTACAAATATTCAAAATGAATACAATTTAGGAATGACATGAATACACTCATTGCAAAGAGATTTAGGAAGGAGCATACTGCATACTTCTGATTTACCTCAAGTGTGTTCCATCAATTTTGTAGAGATCACCACAACTCTCCAAATTATTTAACATAAACTAAAACCAAAGTGGTAGAATTTCCCTTACAATTTCCTGCTCTCTTTTTTATTCAGCTAACACTCTTTTTTCTTTTTTTTTCTTTTTTCTTGGTTGATGTTTCACCGAAATGGGTGTGAATAGAATGGACTTGCCGAAACCTTGTATCTATAGGATGAGAATACTTGGAGAAGGGTTAAGGGTATAATGAAATTTTTATTTTGCCTTGGCCATAGAAAATATAACAAGTGTCTTCATGAGAAAGGGGACAAGTATTTCCATGGAGAAAGAGACAAGTGGTTCCATGAAAAGAAGACAAGTTTATTCATTGAGAAAGAGACAAGTCGTTTCATGAAAAGAGGACAAATGCATCCATGGAAAAAGAGACAAGTGATTGGAGCATAAGAGTGACAAGTGTACCAATGTGAAAGGAGCCAAGTATATCCATCGAAATAATTATACTTGTTAAGATTAGGGCCTAATTGTAGTTTTAATTTCTTGTGGTGCACTCTTGTTATTGTCTCAACCCTTTTATTTTTGCATCAACCCCTTGTGCTTCAATTTCCTCTCTTACTAACCCTTAGAAGCCTTTCACTTATCCCCTTTTAAAATTTTCTTGACAATTCATTCTCGTAATAAATCCATAGATCCTAATTTAATAATTCAAAATACTTTTTTTTTACTTCAAAAAAATACAAGATGTTACAATCTCTATGGAAGGATATCTTGAGATTTGGGAAGAAAGGAAAGTAGAGTCCAAGATGTATTGGACTCTATACTATTGTTGAGAAAATTAGGGTGACTACTTATAGATTGGCTTTACCTCCAAAAATGTCTAAATTACACAATTTCTTTCATGTTTCCATGTTGAGAAAGTATATGCCAGATCCTTCTCATGTATTGATTCAACAACCAATTGAACTAGAGGATGACTTTAGTTATGTTGAAGAACCTGTTCAGATTCTAGACAGTAGAGAACAAGTTATGCGTAACAAGGTGATGCCACTTGTGAAAGTATTTTGGAGGAGACATACAGTTGAAGAATCCACATGTGAAAGTAAAGAATCAATGAGAAAACAATATTCATATCTATTTTAGCCTGGAAAGTGAATTTCGGGACGAAATTCTTAAAGAAGAGAAGAATTGTAAAACCCTAACTTGCTTAATGTCATGTTTAGCTTAATTACATAGATTCTAGTGTGTCACTACATCAATTGAGACACTTGATTAGTATGTTTTAATGAGAGCATGCCATGATGGGATTATTATATTTTTTAGCATCATTAGTGAGCTTCATCCATGATTAATTAGATGAATTAATCTCCAAACTTAGCTTAATATTAATGATGATTAATTATCATAAGTATTATTAATTATGTTAATCTTGTGGATTAGTGAAGCAATGAGTATTGGGGTGTGCCACCTAGGTGTGTGTTTCACCTAAGTGTGGCGTGCGCATAAGGTGTGTGCTTCATTGAATGAGAGGTGTGTGCTTGTTGGTAGCATCTGTGTATGTGTGTGTGTGTGACATGTGAAATAATAGATACACTTTATATCTATTGTTGGCTTCAAGCCAAGGGAGGAGAGAGGAGCTTGTGTAGTAATTATGTTTAGCAAAAGAGAAAGTAAGAGAAAAGAGAGGAAAAGAGAGAATGGGAAGAAAAGGAAGAAGAAATTCAAGTGCAAGCTAGTGATTTCATTGTCGAAAGTGAGGAATCTCGTGTTCATACTTGTTTTATTGCACTTTTGCAAGTTATGCTATGCTAGCATATCATTTCATGTCATAGAGGTTGAATTGAAGTGGAGAGAAGGAAGGGTGATTAGGGTTTCTAAGAAGGAAGCCTTAAATCTTCATGTTGTACATGTTTTTGGTGTTTGAGAACTTGTTTATACTTGTAGAACTTCATTTTAAATCTTTGGAGAACTTATTGTATTGGGGTTGTTTGGTAGCCTTGGAGTCAAGTGGAAAGATTGCATTTTTGAGCCACAGGGCCCTCTGACTGTCAAGACGGTCCTTGGTGTCGTCCTGATGGTGGTCAGTCTAGGGCTCTAGTCATCCCAACGGTCCAGATTACCATCCTGGTGATAAACCAGGGTAGGCCATTTTTGTCTTTGATCTTCCCGACAGTCCAGATTATCATCCTAACGATAAACCAGGGTAGGCCATTTTTGTCTCTGGTGGTCCCGACGGTCCAGATTACCGTTCTGATGGTTAGTGAGGTAGCATTGTTATACTTTTTGACTTTGTATTGCATTGAGAAATGGTTTAACATACACCATTGAGCTTCTAATGCATCATTGATATTTTAAATCACATGTTTAAGGAGTACAAGCTATGATCATACATTAGTTATGAATTAAAACATCTATCTCATCAAATTTGATGCAGTGGTGTGTGATAGATTTGAAAGCAAAGCAAATTGCTCTAGTTTAACCAAAAGAGTAACTCAACTATGGTTATAATGCGATAACAGGTGGGGATATAAGATATTCTTATTCATATAGAAGTGAATGTATTATTATGAGTGTTGGTGTTGTTTGTGGGGAGTTTTAAGATATTCTTACTCATATTGTATTGAATGTCTTCTTATCTATACTGTTGGTAATTGGTGACTTATTAGGTGATATTTGTGTACAACTCATATTGTGTGCATAATTTGCATTACATGGGAGAAGGTTTAGCTAATGTTGGGCTAACCTAAGGTAATCATGGTGGACTAACCTAAAAGGGTGTCATAGTGGACATTCATTGATAACAAGACATCAATATATTCGGTCAATGTTATCTAAACAGCGCGCATATTTGTGGTGTATCATACATTGCATCACAAGATAATTTACATTTCATTAGTGATGGTTTATTTATATAATGATGTTTTTTTTTTCTATAAGATTTCTATCTTTAGGATTATGTTGAGCTTTCGCTTACAGGTTAGCGACTTGTGTGATCACATTTATCCTAAAACGGCGTTAATGACAACTGATTAGAAGTGGGCATGACACTTATGCGGTGGTGGTTTCGGTTCATTGTTTCGTCAAAATAAAGTTCTTGCTCTAGGTTTAATCTTCCAGAGATATGGGTTTTCACTAAGGGTTTTTTACTATTTGGTTAATATGCTTGAGTTATTCATGAATCCATGGTGGAAATGATATTTCTAGGGCACTTGGGGTAAACCTAGGGCTTTACATAAACTTAAAATATTGTTACTTGTGATTTTTTTTTGTTGATTTGATAAAATTGAAAATATATTTGGCTTGTTATGATGTTTTATTTGATCATTCTCTAATTATTTGAGTTATTTAGTTAAAATTAAAAATTATTACATGATGAAAATTGAAAAAAGCTTAGAAATTTTAAACGTGATGTTTGATATATTATATTTGGAATATTTGATGTGTAAGAAGTGCTTAGAATTAATATTAAAGGCATAGAAGAATTTGTATAAATTACTTGGATAAAATAAGTAAGTTAACATATTGGGTTTTATTACATAAATAAAATTTGAACACGCTTGAGACATTACTTTGTGTCTAAAATGTATCTAGAGTTAATATTATGACAATGTGATATTATTTGGATAAAAATGGTGATTTAAAGTGAGCAGTTTACTTACTTTGACGTAGTTCATGTTGCTTGCTTGTTGTTGGATGCCTAGTTTAAGCTTTAAAATCATTATAAGTTTGATTTTAGACCTTGTGTGATTATAAGAAATTATGTTATGAATTTGGTGACTTGAATATTATTGGTTTTACCTTTATATGGTATTTATCTTGGTAAGATTTGGTTTAAAGTCTATTGGTAGTTGGGCATAGTCGGGCATGGGCTTGAGGCCTTGGCCCTAAGATTTGCATTAGAATAAAGGTTTGGTGCCTCATTTGGCGGGATACACGGGTCCATTGGATACGACCCATAGAGTTTGGAATTACTTGAAAACACGCGTCCTTTGGGTGATATCCCATAAAGAGTGGAAGAGGTTGCATGTGGAATTGTACTCCCTCCTCAGTATAGCCGCACTTGTATTGAGTTGGACTTGGGTGAGTTTGGATATTTTTATTTATTTATTTATACATTTATCATTTCAGTTTTGGTCTTATAGAGTCAATGTGATTTTGTTGTTATTGGTGATTGGGTTGTTTGTGTATCGATTTTATAAGTGTATGATCTTCATCTAGTTGATTCATGTGTGTGTTTGTATCATATCATTTGGCATTGAGTTATGTGTACCTTGATTGCTTTATTGTTTGATTGTGTTATTCTTGTAGATATAGAAAATATTAGATCAGTAATTTGAATCTTGTGTAGCATTGGGGATCGGTTTGAGAGTTAGGTTTAAAAATACATTCTATATACTCTCATGCATCTTTACTGTACACTTGCACCTGTCCCCTCATGATTATTAACTTTGTAGCATAACCTCCTATTGGGTCGTGGTATACTCACCCCACCACAGTTGCAGGTAGAACCTTGAACAAGTAAATTGTTGGCCCGAGTAATTGAACAATTAAGGCCTTTATGTTTATTTTGATTCCACGTTATTATATATTTGGAATTTCTTTATCCTTTATCTTCAATGGAACTGTATAATATTAATTTTATATTTTCGGTTGAATTTTATGTTTGAACAACTATATGCCCTTTATTAACATCATTTAAAGTCTTAGTTTACACTTTAGGTGAATGATTTTCTATATTTGAAAATGCTTGGAGGATGTTTTAAAGTAATTGTTGGTTGGTTGATTAATGTTAGAAATAATATTTTGATGGGATTTTGAACAGGTTTAAAAATAAATTTTAGTCCAGTTTATAAATGAAACCACTCAGTTTTGTTCCAGAAATTTTCAAAATAAGAATTGCTTTAAAATGAACTTCAAACCTATTTTGACTAAAATATGACATGGATGCTAATTTTGAATTTAACTTTTCTTTATTACTTCAAAATTGACTTTTATAAAATTAGGGCATGACACTAACCATATAAAACAATTAATGCCTCCTAATTATTGTGAGTGCTTATGCTTCTAGTCTTAATATAATTATTAGACACGTGTATGAAGTGTTTATTATTTTGATTCTCAAATGAATGAGATTCTTAATGGGTCAATAAACTCAGTGAGTTAGGCGATAACATTATGTATATGGTAAATATTAATTATTGATGAAATTTACATCCCAGTATAGGGATTGTTGATACCCCCTTCAGAAAAGCTTATAAGTTTTGATTGTGTCAAATCCTGCAAGTAGATTATCAAATAAGTTAAATGGAAGGTATAAAGAAATTAAATAAGCCTATTAACTTTAATTGTCAGTAATTTAATTTAATAGACGGGTATCTATGATCTTAACGCAAAGAGATAAATAAGTGTTTAATAATATGAAGCTCGAAATATAATTTCTAGTATGACAGGGAGTGCAATTTAGTGTTATAAATTATGATTTACAGAAATAGAGATTAATCCAGATTAGATTACAAATCCTTATTTGCCTAAGAAGCTTTAATCATACTAATTCAATCTCATATATTAGTGTTCTAGAAGCAACTAGGGTTACAATTCAATCTCATATACACGTTCTTGTGAGAGATAGAAACCCTAGTAGCTGGGAGCCCACTCTCTTTGGAGTAAGGCGTGTATGAGGAATACAACAGAAGCCTGAAGGTCGAGTTCGAACCGTTGATTCGTGCTTGTTACTGTTCGAGGTCAAAGAAGAGGGATTTTGAAATTCATACCTGCTAATGTTTGGGATCGAAAAAGAGAGATCTTGAAGGTATGATACTAATCACGTGGATTAGTTTATGCTAAACAAATAAAAAAAATATTGGTATTATACATATGCATTATAGCTGGTTTAAGGGAAATTCCATAGTCCCCAACACATGGGACCCTTACTTAGTTATTTTTTGCATTCGATAAGCAAAGATAGAAAAAGAGGAGCAGCTGTAAGCACCCTATTTTTACCTGCTCGGCAATTTTCAGTCCAAACTGATCTATCAGTAAAATGTCACAGCACTATCGAGCCCCGAATGGTTGTCCAAAGATTAAATCAAGCCATCACGGTTCAAATGATCGCTTTTGGGTACAATTGAAGCCAAAATAACCAAAATACCCCTAGGCACTCCAGCAAGCTTTCCAAGATTGGGCGGTCTCTAAAACTCATCGCTAACACTGTCGGAGTGACAGAAATACTCACAAACCTCAAGCGGTTCACTTTTGGCATCTGCTAGCCCACTGACAGAGAATGTCCATTATACCCCTTAGCATTAGGCAGCATCCTAGATCGGCCGACCTCCAGAACCAATCGCCAAAATTGTCGAAGTAGTAGAAGCACTCACAAACTATCAAATCATCGGAATGGTGAGAAAACACTTATAAATAGGTTGACACGGGGCGTGCAAGTAACCCAGTGTCACAAGATCGAACATGCCCCTTAGCTATGGCACATTTACCAGAGGATTGGATACCTTTCGAAACCAAACCGTCACACCTATTGGAGTGACAAAAACATTTGTAAACCTAGGTCAACACCGGTGCCTGCTAGCCCGACACAATGAAGAATGACAATTCTGCCGGACCTATTTTGGTGATACTTGGTCAAAATGACCATTCTACCCTGTGGTAAACTGGCATGTCTTTCGAGAAAGCACCAACCCCTTGAGATGGTAAGTACACCCTCAATATTATCTCTAGACAATTTGGCATGCTCACTATACCATTCAAACCAATCTCGATTCCATTCCGGTCAACTTTGGTTAAAATGATCGTTTTGCCCCCAGGCACCCCAACATGCTCCCTAAGAAGTACAAGTTTTTCGAAGCGACAAGACTAACCCAAACTACCTCTAGATGCTCAAACATACCCTTGCGTCCGAATAGAGTCCATTCCAGGCTCATTCCGACAAGTTTTAGTCAAAATGACGATTTTACCCCTATCGGCCCGAGCACATTTTCAGACCACATTAACCTCGGGAATTAAACTAGCATCCACCGATACACTCCAAAGAAGGTTCCTATCATTCCCGGATGAGTCTATTGACTCAAAGTGCACTTTAATCAATAAAATCTTCATGAAGCATGTCACAAACACTCCTCCAAAATCTACTTTTCCTTCACGTCCCTAACTAAATTGTACCATCAAACGATTGACAAAATATGCAAATTAGGGAATTCCAAGAAGACTGAGTGATAGGCTTTCTATTGGTGCTATCCGATTATCAATAACATTGCCCAAAAACCATGATCGAATGACCTAAAGAAGGGTACTTTCAAGACTTTTAAAAAAAGAAAAGTACACTTCTCATGTTATATGTTAAATCCTAATTCCCTGATTAAAAGGCACCATCAAACAACTTGCAAAATGCATAAATCAAGGAATTTCCCAAGGCCATTCCAGAGGATTTTTCATCGATACGATTCGATCAAGATTATCGCCTCTTGAAGGCCATGATCGTGTGGTGCAAAAAAGGCCATTTTGGAAAGCCAATCGACTGTCTCACAAACACTCTCGAAAGTTTATTTTCACGGTCACTTCTCGAGGTAATATCTCTATCATCCAAAAACATCCAAGACTCCCAAAGAACACTAAGTTCAAGAAAAACTATAGGAAAACATCGTAAACACGTCTGATTTCCCTGGATCATTCTCGGATGGCACGAATATCGAGAGAAAGTCAGCATAAAAAATTCCAGCAGCGGAGCGTATGCTACATTGGCCCAAATGTTGATCAGATCAAGACAAAACTTGTCTTGCAGCCCAAGATAGGGTAGTACAAACATGCCACATGGCATCTTCTAAGTGGAAGAGGCTTGACACATGTAATACATGCGCCCCCCTCAAAAAGTTTTTGCCTATAAGTACCAAGCCACCCCTTATGTATTTCAGAGATGAAAATAGTGAGAAAACTCTACCCAATTCACTCCAAAAACTCTAAAATTTCAAAAAAGTTTCAAGTCTCTTAAAATCCAAGAAGAATTCCAAGCCATTTGAAGTGCAATCTCTCAGTAATGGTGGATTTAAGAGTTCAAGACCAAAGGTATACCCTATTGAAGCTTAAGTATACCCCATTTCTCTCTTCTCCCTCGTATCTCACTTGAGCAATTCTCTATTTTAAACCCCATCTTCTACCCCCCCCCCCCCCCTTTCTTGTATGCTTGAAACAAGAGAGCTTTAAGGCTATGCCTAGATAAAAGCCTATGAGAACCACGGCATCTGGGGATCTCTCCTGGGCCTAATTGTAGATGGTATGGCCTTAGAGAACCTTGCAATTTGGTGAAGCCTAACCTTGTATGTTCATGACCCTTGCATTATATTTGTGCTGATGTTCATGTTTATGTTATGGCTTGATTTTTGTGTTTAAAACCTCTTTTCAAACCACCATTGTTACTATCTTCAAGTGTTCTTTAAAGTTCATGTCAAAATATCTCTCTAAAACTCTCCAAATTCGAGTTTCTTAATAGTTAAGCCAAAGAAAGCCTTTGGTTCTAATGCCTTAGAAATTCTTCAAAACCATCTAGTTTGCATAATTTCATTTCACTCTATTGAGTTTTGTATAAAATGATTTTCAAAACAACCATCACAAGAGTAGTTTTCAAGTTTTTACTCTCTGGAGTTTATGATTGGAATAGTTCCAAGTCAACTCTCTCATGAGTGGTTTCCAAAAATCAACCATATGAATCACACTCTCGTTTGAGTGGCTTTTAAAGTTTTCAAAACAACCCTCACTAGAATGGTTTTCAAAAGTTCACTCTCTTGAGTTTTACATAAAATGGTCTTCAAAACCGCCCTCTCTAAAAGAGATTTTTGTCGCGCCCAGATTTTTCGCACTCGAGGAATACACACACAAACGGGAAAAACACTATACTCTCTTGTTAGAACTCATCCTCCTAGAAGAATGAGTGCGACTAGGTTTGAATTGAAAATGGATTTGAATAAAGGGCTTTCAGAAAAGATTTGGAGTTGCCACCTAACTTGATTAAAGTGAGTTAGGTCACCTAAAAATTAAGCATAATCCAAAAACTACACTTAGGGTTTTTGGAAAACGATTTTGAAAATATCTCCTTAAGAGAGGGTTTTTAGGAAAACAGGTTGTTTGGCAACCTTTGAAAAATATTTAGCCCTTTTTAGAAAAATAACTCCGTTTTTGGTTTTTGAAATCAGTAATCTAGGTTCGGAAGTTGGTTACGTGTAGGGAATACACACCAAGCCATCACCCTACCCCGCCCTTTCGGTACCTACATGTCAATCTACCTTAGATTCACCTATGAGAGTCTTTAACTAACTACTGTTCAATCGTTTCCACTTTAGAAAACAATGTTTAGAAAAACATGATGCATGATATGCAAGTGCAATAGAAGAGAGTTAGAAAAGTAGATTTGGAGAAAGATTTGAAAAGAAGAATTTGATTTTATTTTAGAAGAAAGATTTGAAAGGATAGATTTGAAATTGGAAAGTTTAAAAAATTAGAAATAGGGATTTGAAAATAGAAATTTGAAACTGAAAATTTAAAAATAGATTAGAGATTTGAAAAGATTGTGAAATTTGAGATTTGAAAAATGTGGAGATAGAGACTTGAAAAATGTGGTGATGGCACCCATGAGGGTTGCCTACATATCCTTTTGGAGGAATCAGGTTAGTCGTAGTTCGGACAAGAGTCCAATTGAAAATAGAAGAGCTGATTGGAAGAAAGAGATTGAATTGGAATTTAGATTAGAAGCTGGAGAGATTGAGTTTTGATTGGAAGATTTGTAAAGACTTGATTTTGGAAAACTTGGTTTTAGGAAACCTAGACTTAGGAACTCAAAAAAGAAAGATTGGATTTGACTTGGAAAGATTTTTTTAAAAATTGACTTGAATATTGGACTTGGAAGATTAGGAAACTTGGAATTAGGAAAGATTTGATTTAGGAAAAGTTCGAATTAGGAAAGTTTCAGTTTAGGAAAGTTCCGTTTTAAGAAAGTTTCATTTTAGGAAAGCTTTGAAATAAAGAAAGTTTTCAATTTAGGAAAGTGTTCGAATTATGAAAGTTTTGGTTTAGGAAAGTTTCAAAATTAGGAAAGTTTTGAATTAAGGAAGTTTTATTCTAAGAAAGGTTTTGAAACAGGAAAGTGTTGAATTTAGAAATGTTCTGAATTAGGAAAAATTTAGTTTAAGAAAGGTTTAGAATTTGGAAAGTTTCAAGTCAAGAAATTTTTGAATTTGGAAGGCTTAGAATTTTAGAAAGATTTTAAATTAGGAAAGATTTGAATTTAGAAAGCTTCTAGAATTTTTGGAAGATTCAAAATTTGAGTTTTAGAAAGATTTGAAAATCTAGATTTGGGAATTAAAGTTTGGAAAGGATGTGAAATTAAGAAAGGTTGGAATGAGGAAAGGTTTAGACTTTGAAAGATTTGAAGTTTAGGAAAGTTTAGAACTTAGAAAATTTTAGAGTTTGAAAGTTTCGAATTTAGAAAGTTTAGGATTTAGAAAGTTTTAAAGTTTGAGTTTTAGAAAACCTTGAGATTAGGAAAGGTTTGAGTTTAGGAAAGATTTGAAAACTCAGACTTGGAAAGTTAAGATTTGAAAAGGGGTAGAATTAGGAAAGATGTGGAAGTTGAGTTTTAAAATTTAGGAAAGATTTTCAAGTTTAAGTTTTAGAAACTTAGGATTTAGGAATGTAGAAGATTAGGAAGAATTTGAATTAGGAAAGATTTGGGTTAGGAAGGGATTGGATTTTGTTTTTAAAAGGGAATGTTTGATTTTGTTTCCAAAAACGGAGGATTGAATCTAGTTTCCTAAACGGGAGATTTGATTTGGCTTCTTAAAGGAAAGATGAGATTTGGTTTCCTAAAGGGAAGATAGGATTTGACAAAGATTTGGAAAGAAAAAGTTTTTAAAACCCTAGATTTGGAAGGCTATAGTTTTGACGTATAAAAGAGTTTTAGAAATATATAATTTTGATGTAGAAAATAGGGGGTTTTGGAAACCTAGATTTTGAGGCAAGTTTGAAAATCATATTTTTGGAAAGAAAATTAGAGTTTCCTAATTGTGGGTTCTAAGGCTTGACTTAGACTCTAAGGAAAGAGTTTTTGGAAAGTGTTTTTTTGAAAATGAAGATTTTTAGAAGGGAATCCTAGGGAGGACTTTCCAGATGGAAGAATTTGGAAAGAGAGTTTTTTAGAAAGATTTTTGAAAGAAGATTGTTAGAGAGAGTTTTTGGAAAGATTTTTAGGGAGCATTTTCTAAGAAAGAAACCTAGGGAGTGTTTTTAGGAAAGTGGATTTTGAATAGAGTATTTTGGAAAGAAGTTGAAAAATGGAGTTTTGAAGAATAGATTTTTTAAAGGAGTTTTTGAAAACAACTTTGGAAAGGAGAGTTTTAGGAAAGTATGTTGAAAAAGAGATTTTTAAGAAGAGAGACTTTTTGAAAAGAAAGTTTTTAGAAGGTATAAAAACATCTTCTTTCTTAAAGCGATTCTAACCATAAGAATGTTAGAACCACTTTAGGAAAGTGGTTTTGAAAATAACAAGATTTGGAAATATGGACCATGAAAGTCACTTTAAATATAACACTTTCCAAAAGCAATCCTAACCATGGAAAGGCTAGAATCACCTTAGGATTGTGATTTTGAAAACATGTTTTGAAAAAGGAGATTTTGATGCACTTTTGAAAACAAGTTTGAAAATGATTTTTGAAAATAACTTTGAAAACGACTTTTGGAAGAATGCAAGAATCATGATATGCACAATGCAAATTTGGAGTCGTGAACATACAAGGTTAAGGCTTCACCACATAATCAAGAGGGCCGGACCCACGTGGTCTCCGGTTAGCCTAAAGGAAAGCTCCCTGTTGGCCCAAGTAGGCAACCCAAGAGGGGGGTGAATTGGGTTTTACAGAATTTTTAACAAGAGTTTCAACTAAAAAATCGTTTATGGATTTTAGTAACAAATAATCAAAGTATATGTATCAAGCAAATGAAGTGTACATTAAAACAAGTATTTGCAAGCATGCATAATGAGCAAGTAAGCAAAACAGAGGCAGAAGAAATATGCACCAGATTTATAGAGGTTCGGCCAACCTTGCCTACGTCCTCTCTTCTTCGATCCTTTCGAAGGAATTCCACTATGCAACACACCTTACACAGCCGCTGGTTGTGCCACGAGTGCCCAGCTCACTCTTTACAAAAGCTTCTTCCCAAGCTTTCAAAACCCAAGAGATTTTGTCCAAGCTTCTCTTAAACTTACAAGTGTTTTTCCCAAGAACACTTAAACTTACAAGGTTACAAACCCACCCAAACAAGAATGAATGAAGATTATACAGAGAGTGACTCTTCTAGTGAGTATACAAATGAATACAACTCAATGGATAACTTTAAACACTCAGCAAAAACATGTAACAGTTAGGTGCAGGTGATTTTCAGCTTTGAAGCACTTGATATGAATGGTATGATTGCTCTTCTCTACTTGTTTGAAGCTGTATGTATCTCATATATATAGGTATGGATCGATTCTAGCCGTTGGAGAAGTATGGGAGAAGATTTGGTTGTGTTTGTGCCCATACTGTCTGTCAGAAAACTAGCCGTTAGAGTCTAGGAGTCGACTCTTTTCAGAATGAGTCGACTCTTTTTGCATTTCAGCAGATTTTTCAAGTTTCTGTTCAAATGAGTCGACTCTTTTGTCCCAGGAGTCGACTCTTTTCAGCAGTCTGCAGAATTGTTTGTTCTCTGTTGCAATGAGTCGACTCTTTTAAGCTTCCAGCAGAATTCCAAGGCTCTGTTCGAATGAGTCGACTCTTCTTGCTTGAGGGGTCGACCCTTTTTCCAAAAACCCATATTTTTGCAACTTTTCTTCATTCTTTTTCAAATCTTCCAATCTCTTCAAGGATCATCTAAATAGGCTTTTTAAAGCTTGCAAACACTTCTTCAAGATTAGATGACTCCAAGAACATCTTCAATCCATTCAAGGTGAGTTTTCTTCATTTTCATCACTTGTAGAGCTCTTCCATTATCATAGCTTCATCCATTGATTCAAGTCTTCTTCAATATCTTCAAGAGAGCTTCCATGACTTAGAATCTTCATTTCTTCAATCAACATGGCTTCTCCATGGACTTCAACAACTCAAGAAAGCTTTCCAAATCTTGTGATTCCTTCCATGTCTTCAAGACATCTTTACATCTATCAAGAAAGCTTTTATGTTTTTGAGTTGGTCTCTTCTTTTTCCATTCTTGCAAGATATCTTCAAGTATTCAAAGTCTTCAATCTTTTAAATCAAGACTTTGATCATTTTCATTCTTCTTCTTTGATATCCATCATCTTCATTCCCTTTGTAGAATACATCACTTCATCATGCTTTTCATCATAAATCCTCTATTATGATAAGCTTCAAGTCAAGATCTAATTAATAATTCATCTGCACACTAAGTAGAATTATTAGATCATTTAACCATGTTTTGTTATCATCAAAATCAAGGCATTGACTCAACACTTCCGACACGGTGACCCTCCAATAGTCTAATCCTACACATGGACAGAGAGTCCCCTTGTTTCAAGCATGCAAAGAAAGGGGGGTAAAGAGATAGGGGATTAAAATAGAGAAAACCCAAGTGGGTTAGGTGAAAGAAGAGAGAGGGAGAAGTGTAGAAATTTAAAGAGAAAGCCTACCGTATGTCTTGTTTATTTTGCGCGCCTTGCTTGTCTTCGATCTTCGTCTTGATCTTTGTCTTCAATCCTTAAGAGCTTTCTTCAATCTTCAAACTTTAGATTCTAGCTCTTCAAGTCTTCGAAGGAGGGTTGGAGGCTAGTGTATAAGTGTATGGGGGTGTGTATGAGTATATATGAGGTTAGGGTTTGGAAAACCTAAGAAAGTTAGGGTTTAGGGAGTGCACGAGCTCTGTATATCAAAATATATGATTTTTAGACTGAGTTTGCAGACCTCCTTCATGCTGGAAGAGGCTCTGTATTTATAAAGAGAGGAATACACTAGCGCCTGTTGCAGTGGCACTAGGCCAAAAATTACACTGGCGCCACTCCCCCAGGCCATTTTTTGGCTTGGCGCCACTACAAGTGGCGCCAGCCATTTAGGAAATATTTAAGGTTGGCAAGCAACATATCTTTGACTAGATTTGGGCGCCTGTACTAGTGACTACCATGCAATTTTTAGTCTGGCTTCACAAGGAGTGACTTCGAAAAGTTCGGGAATGATTTAAAGGACCGGGATTGGCCCAGAAGGCAAGAAAAGAGCAGGAATACTTAAAATAGTGTCCCGGAGGTATTTGACTTGAAAAATGAGGACAAGATGTGTCGGAAGGGTTGACCGGGCCTTTAGGGGCAAAACGGTCAATCGGGCCGGAAAGCTACCTAGACGGACTCGGACTGTCTCGGAAGAAGACTCGAGATTTGGAAACATTATTCAGAATGTTCCCAAAGGTTGCTGGTTTGATTTCCAGAGCCGGTGTGATCGAAAAAGGTGACCGACCCACCAGGGACAAAACGGTCATTTCGCACCGGGTTTGGCGGAACTGACTCGGAATGATCCGAAAAGATAAAGGGATGTTGAGAACACTATAAAAAGCAGTATCAGAAGGTTACCAGTTTGATACCCAGAGCTGGTGTGGTTGGAAAAGGAGACCGGCCCGCCAGGGGCAAAACGGTCATTTTGTGCTGGGTCTGCCGGAATTGACTCGGAATGATCCGGGAAGGTAGAGGAAGGTCGAGAATACTATAAGAAGCAATCTCAGGAGATTACCGGTTTGATACCCAAAGCCAGTGTGGCCGAAAAAGGAGACCGACCCATTAGGGGCAAAACGGTCATTTTGTACCGAGTTTGCCGGAACAGACTCAGAATGATTCGTAAAGATAGAGGAAGGTTGAGAACACTATAAAAATCAGTCTTAGAAGGTTACCAGTTTGATACCCAGAGCCGGTGTGGTTCCCGGAGCGTTCGGATGCCTAGCGGCGAAATGGTCATCTTGACCAAAAAGTCTTGGAATTGGCCCAAGGGGCAGTTTGGTCATTTTTCATTGAAGTGGGTTAGCAGGCACCGGTGTTGACTTGGGTTTTGAGTGTTTCTGCCACTCTGACGACGATCGTTGTGACATAGGGGTTTCTTGGCAATTCCCTAAATCGACCTGTTTGCGAGTATTTCCGCTACTCTGATGGTTACGATGTTTGCGAGTATTTCCGTTACTCTGATGGTTCTCAATCATTCCCAAGACTGCCTGATCTCAGGAAGCTGCTAAAGGGGACTTAGCGCTTGAGAAGTCAATTTTCTCAAAAGGCGTGCCTAAACGGACATTTCTGCATTGACGGGCTAGCAGGCGCCAAAGGTGGACCATTATACCATCTAGGGGACTTAAGGTCTCAATTCGGTGGATAGTTTTAAAGGGACTTACCATTTCGAAGAGATTTTCTTCAAAAAATATACCAAACTGTCTCGACAAATAAATTGTCTCGAGAGAGGGATTAGAATTGGAAAGGGGTCTTATCGTCTTCGAAAAGACGTGCCTGATTTAGAATCGTCTCGAGGGATAAATTGTCTCGAGAGAGGGATTGGAAAGGGGTCTTATCATCTTCGAAAAGACGTGCCTGATTTGGAACCGTCTCAATGAATAAACTATCTCGAGAAAGGGATTGAAAATGGGTCTTATCATCTTCGGAAAGACGTGCCTGATTTGGAACCATCTCGAGGAATAAACTGTCTCGAGAGAGGGATTGGAGAGGGGACTTACCGTTTTCAAAAAAGTCGTGCCTGATTTGGAACCATCTCGAGGAATAAACTATCTTGAGAGAGGGATTGGAAAGGGGACTTACCGTCTTCGGAAAGACGTGCCTGACTTGGAACCGTCTCGAGAAATAAACTGTCTCAAGAGAGGGATTGGAAAGGGGTCTTATCATCTTCGGGAAGACGTGCCTGACTTGGACCGTCTTGAGGAATAAACTGTCTCGAGAAAGGGATTGAAAAGGGGTCTTATCATCTTCAGAAAGACGTCCCTGATTTGGAACCGTATTGAGGAATAAACTATCTCGAGGGATGGATTGGAAAGGGGTCTTATCGTCTTCAGAAAGACGTGCCTTATTTGGGACTGTCGCAAGGAATAAACTGTCTCGAAAGAGGGATTGGAAAGGGGTCTTATCGTCTCCGAAAAGACGTGCCTGATTGGAGTAGATTTATCATCTCGAGGAATCAATTGTCTTGAGAGAGGGGTTGGAATTAGAATTGGAAAGAACAATGCCCCTAAGGGCATTTTGGTCATTTTACCTCTATTTGGGCCTAGCAGGACCGCGAAGCAATGGACAGATGGGATTTGGGACTTAAAAAGTTGGTTTCGATTGGAATACGTCCATATTGACTTGAGTACAAGTCTGGACGGAGCGTAAACTGTCGAGCGGTCAAAAATGGGGTGCTTACAGTTTTCAAGGTTGTGCTCTCTTGAGTTGTGATTGAGATGGTTCCAAAGAAACCCTCTGTTAAGTGGTTTCAATAAATCCACCAAATGAATCACACTCTCCTTGAGTGGTTTACAAGTGCTCAAGTGGTTTTTAAAACAACTCTCGTTAAAATGGTTTTCAAAAGTTTACTCTCTTGAGTTTACATAAAATGGATTTCATTGCACCCTCTCTAAGGAGGTTTTCAAAGTTTTGCTCTCTTGAGTTTGTGATTGGAATGGTTTCAAAACAACCCTCTCTTGTGTGGTTACCAAAAATCAACTATATGGATCTCAAGCTCACTTGAGTGGTTTTATTAAAGTGATTTTCAAAATTCACAACTCTCCTGAGTTAGTTTCCCAAAAAGTTTTACATTAAACCATAACTTTCTCACATGAAATGACACTTTTTCAAATCTTTCTTTAAGTTTTTTACATAACATCGTGAGTTTTTCACATAAAATCATAAGGTTCTCGCATGAAATCATATTTTTCAAAGCATACTTTTAAAGTTTCATGCATAAAATTCAATTCCCAAACTTTTCAAAACCCTAGGTACAAATCCTAGTTCAAAACCACCTTTCAAAATCACTAGGTTCAAAACCCCTTTCCAAAACCCAAGGTTCACCTAACCTTAATTAGCTAATCTTAAGTTCACCTAACCCAAGTTCGTTAACCCTAGGTCATCCTAACGTTAGTTAGTTAACCCTATGTCAACCTAAGCCAAGTTAGTTAACCCTAGGTCATCCTAACCCTAGTTAATTAACCCTAGGTCATTCTAACCAAGGTTAGTTAATCTCAAGTCTCTAATTTCAAACCCTGTTGAAATCATTCTCCAATTCAAATTCATCTTCAAAACTTGTTTTCAAAACATCTTCCTCTCTTGACCACTCCATAATCATTTTGATAAAACCTTCCTTAAAACCCCTTCAACTTCTCAAAATATTTTTATAAGTTCTCTTAAACTTGTCTTAACCAAAAATGGCTAGATACTTAGCATTTTTTAAAATATTTTCTCAAGTGTTTTCTAAGAGCTCATAACTCTAAGGATGGTCCTAACCTCCTCATGGTTAGGGTCTCCAACGAAAGGTGATATATTGATTGGAACCTTCATGGTTCACATTAGGGATTGTTAGGATTTTTAGCATTGGCTAATTCTTTAGACAAAAACTCCTTAATTGTATCTTGTTTCAAGTAGTATTTGGGTCAAATAAGTTTAAGATTCAAGTTCAAACTGTCATAGTACAAGCTATCCAAGCTACAGTGCAACCTTTTAAAGCATGCAGAGTTGAAATTTTGGAAGACCATATCTCTATGTTGATGTGTTTGTTCAAGCTCCATAATATATGGACTCCATGTAACCTTTTTGAGTGCAATCTGAATATGCAGAGAACATGGCTCTAGAGAACAATGCTCAAATGAACTATACATGGCTCGAGCAATATGTCAACGGCCTGCAGAGTCAGAGATTTAGATTGCATTGCTTGAAGTTGGCTCGAATATTGTTCGAGCAAACTACACTCAAGCGATGCGGCAAAGGCTGGTTCGAATTAAAACTCCAAACTCATCCAAATTAGTCAAGAAGTGAGGACTCTCATGTCAAGCTGTTTTAGAGAGAATATGATTGAAAGAGAAAAAGGGTGAAAATCTTATTGATGATTATCTAAGCATACAGAGCTTCCTCACCGATGATACTAAATTGAAGAACAAAAATTGTGAGGTTATCTTGGTAGATTCCGAGGACAAAAAAGAATACCATAGTGATTCAATATTAGAGTCAAAGCTTGGAAAAACAGAAACTTGAGGAGTCGAGAAAGTAAACTTCAACCACAGTTTGTGGGGATTCGGACGGCATTCATGGAGTCTTGAGTATTGTGGTTATAAGTTGGACTTGTGTAAACTGTTCATTATGGTGCTTGGCTTGCTAGATATGATTTTTTTTTTAGTTAAGTTTTCACGAGAAAAATCTCTATCTTGTTCTTTACTACTTTTATGTTTATATGCATGGTTATGAATGCTTGAATAAATGTGTAGTAAATAGGAAGACCTAGATTTAAATTGAAATATATCAAAGCTCACCCTAAAGTTTAGTAAATCCAGGAACCAAGAATTTTCAATTGGTATCAGAGCAGGTCACTTAAAAAATCTTTATTCTAATGTGATCCTATAACTTGTTTTCATGGATTTATCTAAACAGTGATTGTTACCTGTAGAAAGCTCCAAAGATGTGAGCACTGACAATCAATGTGAGCATAGAGACAAGGATGATATTTTAAAATTTACATAATTTGAATTGCATAAGGAATGTCTAAAATTGAAAATATATAAGTTTGATGTGACTGTTAAGCTTAGAACTCTTGAAAAAGAAAATGACATTCTCAAACATGAAGTTTTTTAGTCAATATCTTAAGTAAGTCAATTGAAAAAACAAGAAGTCACCCTACATGACAATAATCTTAAACTTAAAAAAAAAAAAAAAAAAAAAAACAACATGCATATTTGGAAGTGAAAAGGGCATTTGTTGTAAAATTGCATCTCTTCAATCTGACTTATCTATATTACAAGATCGTGTGAAAAAGATGATTACAAACTTAGAAAAACTTGAAAAACTACTTGGTTCACAAAAGGCTAGTGAAGACACTACTGGGATTGGATTTGAGAAGAAAATTGTTCCAGCTTAGGTGGATGAAAAGAGAACTGCTCCATCTCCAACACCATTAAAGGTAAAGTCCAAAATATGTTTGCTTCTTTTGACACACTTAAGCTTTTCAATAGTAGACCTAAGCCCACACGACCTACATATTCTACATGGTTTGTACCCATGTGTCATTATTGTGGGATTAAAGGACATATTGAACCTCAATGTCATAAATTGTATGGCCTTCCTAGGGACTATGTTCAAACTAGAGCTAAGAATGCATACCAACCTTAGCAACAACATAAATATTATTATGATAAGTTTGATGTGTTGTCTCAACCTAAGCGGGTTTAATCAAATAGAAGAAATTTTCAGAGGAACCAAAACGCCAAGATCACATCGAGGAGAGCACCAAAACAGCCAACAATCATTGTTAAACCCAAGACAAGGGCTGTTTAGGTGAGAAAAATAGACCAGTTCAATAAACCCCTAGATGACCTTAGGAAATCTGTAAGGTTTTGTCAGATATAATAGTCTTCAATTTCTTATAGCCTAGAATGTTCTCATTGTATATCCTCCTCTAGAGCTCTATGCTTTTGTTTTATTTTTTTTTTTCAAAAATGATTTCAAAAGTTCCAAAAAGATTTTTTTTAATTTTGTTTTGGACTTTGCATCTTGGTTAACTTCATGATATTTATGTAAGTGCATGTGACTCTGAATATGCAAAATGATTTTTGTATGTCTAGACAAATATGTCTGCATAATTAAGATTGATTCATTGTTAACTTATCCAAGTGACATAATTCATGATTGTGTGGTACATATACACATATCATTCTGTATTGACAAGTTATTTGTTCGCATATATAAGCAAATTTAATCTATGTGCCTTTCATGACTCTAATGATTATCATGTACTAGATTGACCAACTATTGCGCATCTTTCTTGCTGGTCCTCTCTATAAAATTAAAAAGATTATGAAGCTTGTGCATGACAGAAAGGGCTACTGTGATTATGTGTGAAAGTTGTTATTTGACATAAAACTAAAGATACATGAATATGTCAAGTCGATAGTTAGGGCTGCCATAGTTAATAGAGTGAAAGCACCATATGATTACTAGAAAATAATTAAACTTCACATGGATTACTTAAAGTGAGGGGGACCAAAGCCCTTAAAGCAACATGCATCCATGGGTAACAATAGGTTTGACTTCTAGCTTGTGAGAATCAATAGATCTCAAATGTGGTGCAGCAATAAAGATCACAATTAGGATTTAAACGATATATTAATACAGAACTGATATTCACTCACTCACACCATACTTTCATGAATTCATCTTATGACATTGTTTGAATTGACCCCCAATGGTGCATACATTTTGGCTTAGAAAAATAAGTGTCTATGCATAATTTAGATTCACGTAGCTCTATCATGATTATTGATAATAGTGGAAGATACGCTAAGTGGATGTGTTGATTTATTAGTTGAACTTTTATTTACAACTATTTTTATTTTGTGTCAAAAAGGAGAATGTATATTTTCTATTTGCAATGCCTCGTTGCTATGGATAGATGCTATGCTTTATTTATTTTCTTCTATTTAAGCTTTAATACACACTAATTATGAGTTTGTTTGGTTAAAGGTGAGAAGTGTGAATTGGGCATAATAATTGTGTTTATTTGATATGGATTGAATTGAGGGAGAGTTGTTATAGTTTGGATATGAAGATTAAAATTTTCTTTTGCTTATGAAGAAAACTTGGCTTATGAATTGGATTTTTATACCACACTTGCATTTCACAGGTTGTGTTTTGTTTTCAAGTGTGCAGATTGTTTTTAAGTGTAATTGAGATTTGACTTGTCAAAAAGTTGACTTTAAAGTTCATTTGTGAATGGGGTTAATTTGTAAAAAGGGACAAGTGAGTTGTTTTGAGCTCTTCGTTGAAAATAACTCCATCTTGGTCTTTCGAAAACAGAAATCTAAGATCTAGGGGTTGGTTACATGTAGAGAAGATATTCTAATGATCATCACCCTACCCCGTCCTTTCGGTACCTATATGTCTAATGACCCTGAATTAATGTACTTGAATAACCAGTTACTATTATCCGCTTAATATCTACTTTAGAATTTTAAAAATGGAGTTTAGTTATCATTTTTTGGATAAATAATGCATGATGCAGGTTTTGAGAACAATATTTGAAAACATGAAAGTTTTGAAAGAATTTGAAATAGAAATCTTGAATGGATGGAAAACTTTGGAAAGGGTACTTGGGCTGAAATGGAGGTTATGACCACACCATTTAGGTTGCCTACGTATCTCATTTGGCGAGAATCAAATCATTCGAAGTTCGAGCAAGAGCCTGATAGAAAATAGTCGCATCAGGGCATTTGGAATGCTTTTAAGATACGTTGAGGTCTTTGGATAGGTTTGAAGATGCTTTGAGGTTTTTGGAAAAGGGGATTTGAGAGTTTTGAAAAATGCCTTTGAAGTAGGATTTGGAATTTTTGGAAGTATTTTTTAAATTAGATTTGAAGACGATTTTGAATATTTTTGAAATTAACTCAAGAGAGTTTTGAAGTGTTTTTGAAACAACTCAAAGGAGTTTTGGAAAAGCTTTGTAATAACTCAAGAGAGTATTGAAAATGTTTTGAAGTCTTGTTTTGACAACCTTGGAGGTAGGGTTTGGATTGGAAGTACTTTAATAAACTTGTCTTCAAAAATCTTTTGAAAGTAGTTTTTGAATACCTTATGAAAGGTATGTTTAATGTTTCATCACCTGTAAGAGATGAGTCATTGAAGAATTAAACTCCTTCAAAGCTATGAGTTTTGAAAACATGTTTGGAAAAAGGGTTAGAGACTTCTCTTTGGTTTTTAAAACTTTAAGGTTATAGAACCCTTTTTGAATTTCTCACTTATTCTTGAACAATCCTAACCACAGAAGGATTAAGGCTACTTCAAGAACGTGATGTTTGAAAATCCTCTTTGAAAGAGCTTTTGAAAACATTTAGGGTTTTGGAACCTTAATATGGACAATCTTGAAGGTTGTATTTAATGTAGCACCTTCCCTTGGCATCCCTAATCAAAAAATGTTAGGGACACCTTAGGGTTGTGAGTCCTTCACAACATTTGGAAAATATTTTTTGAAAAATGTTAAGTGTCTAGTCATCATAGTTGAGACAAATTTAACAGAACTTCTTGAAGACATTTTTGAAGATAAGAGTGTGGAGATATTTGAAAAGGTTTTGAAATTGATTATTGAAATCTTAAGAGAATAGGATGGTTTTCGAGTTGAAGAATTTTTTGAAAAGGGGTTTCTGAATTGGCACCTTGAAGCTTACTGACCTAGGTTGGGTTGACCTATGGTTACCTAACTTGGGTTAGGTTAGACTAGGGTTGGATTAACCTAAGGTTGACTAACTTGGGTTAGGTTAACCTATGGTTGAGTTGACCTAGGATTAACTAAGGTTAGGTTAACCTAGAATTTGGTTGATCTAGGGTTAATTAACTTGGGTTAGGTTAACCTAAGGTTGGACAACTAGGATCAAGTTAACCTTAAAAATCAACATAGAAGAAGAGGGTTTGAAAGCCATTTTAGTGCAACTTTAAAAAATAATGAAATGTAAGGTTGCGAAATAAAGTCAAGAGACTTAAATAGGGTTTTCTAAGGTGTAGAAATTGAGGGTTTAACCTAGGCTTCAAGGAACTAACTCTAGCACCATTTTTAGGGAATCTTTTGAATATGGAGATAGAGAAAAGAGATAGTGAGGGTTTTGGAAAAGTGATTATGAACATGAAAACAAAGTCAAGCATGCAAAACATGAACAAGATAACTATAAACAAAGGGGTCATGAAATCATACAAGGCTAGAGACTTCACCACGTAGTAAGGTGCTCTAAGACCATATCATCTTAAAGTAGGTTTATGAGAAGTTCCTTACATAGTGGCTCTCAGAAACTTTCATCTAGGCATGAGCTAAGAGCTTACTTGTTTCATGCATGCAAGAAAGGGGGTAGTATATGGGGGTTAAAATAGAGAATAGCCTAAGTAGGCTAGGAGTAGAGCTGGCAAAGTAAACCCATAACCATCAACCTGCCCAATTATACCCATGTTAAATGGGTTTGGGTTCAACAATTGTCATAAATGAATTATTATTGGGCTAATTACAAAATACTTATATATAAATGGGTTTAAATGGGTTAACCTACCAGACCCATTATACACCCACTGAATACAAACCTAAACATACCCATTTGGCAACATGAACACCCCAACGGGCCCAACCCTATTTGCCTATTTGGTAATCAGAATTCTTCAATTTCTCTATGCTCTTTGAAGTTTAGCTTCTGCGGCAAACCCAGCTACTCCATCGACAAACCCAAATTCTGTACTAACCTAGCTGTGGTTTTCATGATCAAAGGTGCGAAATCATTCACCCAGTCTCTCTCCTTCTCTATTACGACATATTTTGAGAAGTTTCGATTGATTTTGAAGAACAACCACCTCGTTTCGTCTTTGATTTGTACCACCACAACACCAGAGGTAACGTTTTCTGGTTTACATCCTCCTTTTGTGTCATTTGTTTGATTTGTACCACCATAGCACCGAAGGTAACATTCACCCAGTGTCGTTTGGTCTTTGTCAAAGTTATTGTACATCTACATCCTTCTTCTCTCACGTTATTCAGCACTAGTATTTCATTACTGTATTTCTAATCGCTGCACTTATCGTGAGTGTATTTATAATCACCGTATTCTTATAATCTCATCATATGTTAGGGCTTTTATTCTTTTTTTATTTTTGTATGACAATTTGTTTTCTGAGTTTTTGGTTTCATAGTCTTGCTATTATCATGATTGTCAGTTGTTGTGTTGCTTATTTTTTGTTGCTACTTTAAATCTGTGTAATTCTTAGAGAACTGCAAACAATATTTGCTGGACAAATCCATGGCTCCTTTTGTCTCTTATTATGCATGTTGGTTTTTCTATGTGAAAACTTTTCTTAGTGAAGCAATATTTTAAGTTCTTTAACTTTGAGTACAACTTTTGAACTCATGTTTTTCCAAAAATACTTTGTATAGTGCATTCATTAGTGGAGTACATTTGAAAGAATTAAAGGCATTGAAGTCCGGATTAGGAAAGTTTTGAGGCTGAGGAAGTTAAGATAGTAAGCTAAATCTATGCCTGCTGCTGTATGATTATTGATTATTGAAATAATATGTTCTTAACTTGGTTTAAAATGAATGGTATGTCCAATAGTTAATACTTATTATTTTTCTTTTCTTTTTTCTTCATCATAGTGCTTGATATGAGCCCCTTTCTTTTTCTTTTTTCTGTATCTGGAATGTTTAATTTGTGTCTACCACCAAATTGGATATTAGAGCTGGTCAATGCTTTTATTTTGGTCCAAATGCTTTTGTTGTATTTAGGCATGGCTTAAGGGCAGCCTCTCTAGACTATGATGTTGAATAATGAATGTTCACAGCCCTTTTGTTCCCAATGGAAAAAGCCAAAAAAGGAAAATAGAGGAAGAAGAAGAAGCAAGGAAGAAAGATAAAAGACAAGAAGAAAAAGGTTCATATGTCTAATTATCCAAGATGGGCATTGAGAGAATTAAACTGAGAACATTTTGCACCTAAGTGGGATATTAGAACTATACACCTTCTATACTTCCTCATGCTTATCATCTTCTTTCTGGTGTTCTTAGTACCCACTTTTTTCAGTGTAATTGTAGTATGTTGTATGTGAAAGCCAGGTCATGGTGTGATTTTTTCATGGAATAGCTCTATGCTCTAATTTTAATAATCTTTTGGCAGTTGACTTCATCGGTTTTGTCTTAAGATAATAGAAACTTGGAAAATGGCCTACAAAATTCAGAGTGACTAGTGTTGACAGTCATTATGTGCACTATCTGATCAGTGTTTTTGACTACCTGCTGTAGATTCATGTAGTTATCACTACCACGTGAAAGCAGCATTTGCTGGTCTATATACCCTACTAAGTGATTGATGCCTCCTCAAACTTAGGTTATTTGACTTTAGTTTGATACTTCATATCCACTTAATTTGGCATCACACTTCAATTAGTTATTGTAACCTTTATGTTTGTGATTGATTTGTTGCATTAGTATTAGTTTTCTAGTGAGATTACATATTTACTTCTAACTTTGCCAGCTTAATATTTATATCGATTTCTTATGTATTTCTTAATCCAAGCAGGTAGAATCTTGTTAGAAAAAAATTGTATGTGTATTAATTAACTTTTTTTTATGTAGTTCTGGAATTGATGTTGATTGCTTTGGTAGGTTCAAGAATGAATTGATTAGAGCTCTGAAAACAATTTAAGTTGAAATTTAAGCTTCTGATAAATGCCATCAATTTTTGGATTAGATTACACAATAAGTACTGAATTTCTAGCCTTGATATCATTATATGTTGTCTTTTTATTTGTTTTACTAATTATAAATGAAGGATACAATAAGACTATTTGTCTTTATTAACATTTCACTGTAATGATCTATTGTTGACCTTTCATTATGGTAATATGATCCAAAGTTCACAATAAAGTAAAATAGAGCACTGCAAACAATGTTGCTAGACAAATCCATGGCTGCTTATTTATTTATGCTACACAGCCAGATATAGGACTTGAAAGGGTGATATTGTCACAAATGTGTTAGGGGTTTGTGTAAGCACCCCATTTTTGACTGCTCGGCAGTCTACACTCCGTCCAGACTTGTTTTCAAGTCATTGTGGACATATTCCAATCGAAACCAATCCTCTAGGTCCAAATTTCGTCTTTTCATCGCTTCGCGGGCCTATCAGGCCCAAATAGAGGCAAAATGACCAAAATGCCCTTAGGGGCATTGTCCTTTCTTATTCCAATTCCAATCCCTCTCTCGATACAGTTTATTCCTCGAGACGGTCCGAGTAGCAAAACTACTCACAAAACCATTAGAGTGGCGGAAACACTCACAAAACCGTTAGAGTAGCGGAAATACTCACAAAACCGTTAGAGTGGTGGAAACACTCACAGTCCAGGCACGTCTCTTTGGAGATGGTAAGACCCCTTTCCAATCCCACTCTCGAGACAGTTTATTCCTCGAGAAGGCTCCAATCTAGGCACGTCTCTTCGGAGACGGTAAGACCCCTTCCAGTCCCACTCTCGAGACAGTTTATTCCTCGAGACGATCCAAGTAGCAAAACTACTCACAGAGCCGTTAGAGTAGCAGAAATACTCACAGAACCGTTAGAGTAGCGGAAATACTCACAGAACCGTCAGAGTAGCGGAAATACTCATAAACCTGTTAGAGTAGCAGAAATACTCAACCCCGTCCGAGTAGCGGAAATACTCCCAAATCATCAACCCCGTCCGAGTAGCGGAAATACTCACAAATCATCAACCCCGTCTGAGTAGCGGAAGTACTCACACCGTGAGAGTGGTGGAAACACTCAAAACCCAGGTCAACACCAGTGTCTGTTAGCTCACTTTGGTGAAAAATGACCAGACTACCCTTAGGACCTTTTCCGAGACTTTTCGGTCAGGATGACCATTTTGCCCCTAAGCATCCGAATGCCCCGGGAACCACACCGGCTCTGGGTATCAAACCGGTAACCTCCTGAGAATACTTTTTATAGTGTTCTCAAGTTCCCCTTACCTTTCCGGACCATTCTGAGTCAGTTCCGGCCAACCCGGTATAAAATAACCGTTTTGCCCTTAGAGGGCTGGTCTCCTTCTTCGACCATACCGGCTTTGAGTATCAAACCGGTAATGTCCCGAGAACACTTTTTATAGTATTCTCAACCTTCCTTTACCTTTCCGAACCATTCCGAGTCAGTTCCGGCAAACCCGGCACAAAATGACCGTTTTGCCCCTAATGGGCCGGTCTCCTTTTCTAACCACGCCGGCTCTGGGAATCAAACCGGCAACCTCTGGGAACATTCTAAATAATGTTTCCAGATCCCAAGTCTTTTTTCGAGACAATCCGAGTTTGCCCCGGCAGTTTCTTAGTCCGATTGACCGTTTTGCCCCTAAAAGCTCGGTCGACCTTTCCGACACATCCTATCCTCACTTTTCAAGTCAAATACCTCCAGGACACTATTTTAAGTGTTCCTGCTCCTTTCCAGCCTTCCGGGTCATTCCCGGCTCCTCCAAATCATTCTCAGACTTTTCGGAGTCACTCCTAGTGAAGCCAGGCTAAAGTTTACATGGTAGTCACTAGTACAGGCGCCCAAATCTAGTCAAAGATACGTTGCTTGCCGACTTTAAATCTTTCCTCATTGGCTGGCGCCACTACTAGTGGCGCTAGTGTAGAATTTGGCCTGGTGCCACTACAACAGGCGCCAGGTTTATCCTCCTTCTATAAATACAGAGCCTCATTCAACGTGAAAGGGGTCTGCAAACTTAACCTAAGAATCTTATATTTCAATATACAGAGCTCGAGCACCTCCAAAAACCCTAGTTTTCTTAGGTTCTCCAAACCCTAGCCACCCTATACTAAACCCTAGCCATCATACACAAACCCTAGCCTCCTATACACTTATACACACCCTCATACACTCATACACTAGCCTTCAACCATCCTTTGAAGACTTGAAGAGCCGCCATCCAAAGCTTGAAGACAACTCTTGAAGACTGAAGGTGAAGATCAAAACAAAGACCGAAGACCGAAGACAGCACGGCGCGCAAAATAAACAAGATACAAGGTAGGCTCCTTATTTAATTTTCTGCACTTCCCCCTCTCTCTTCTCTCTCCAACCCACTTGGGTTTTCTCTATTTTAATCCCTCATCTATTTCCCGCCCTTTCTTTGCATGCTTGAAACAAGGGGATTCCTGGTCCATGTGTAGGATTGGACTATTGGAGAGTCACCGTGTCGGGGGCTTTCTTCTAGTCTAACCACAGACCACGTGGGTCCGGCCCCCCTTGATTATGTGGTGAAGTCTTAGCCTTGTATGTTCACGACCCCAAATTGCATTGTGCATATCATAGTCTTGCATCTTCCAAAAACCGTTTTCAAAGTTGTTTTTCAAAATGTTTTCAAACTTGTTTTCAAAATTGCATCAAAAGTTCTTTTTCAAACATGTTTTCAAAATCACAATCCTAGGGTGATTCTAGCCTTTCCATGGCTAGGGTTGCTTTAGGAAAGTGTTACATCAAAAGTGACCTTTTGGTCTATATTTTCAAATCTCGTTGTTTTCAAAACC
This sequence comes from Euryodendron excelsum, assembly GCA_033060915.1. Lineage (NCBI taxonomy): Eukaryota > Viridiplantae > Streptophyta > Magnoliopsida > Ericales > Pentaphylacaceae > Euryodendron > Euryodendron excelsum. The sequence continues at coordinate 6,940,543 of CM065394.1, read as the reverse complement.
GCTTTCCTAAAGTGGTTCTAGCCTTCTTATGGTTAGAATTGCTTTAGGAAAGTGAGATGTTTTTACACCTTCTAAAAACTCTCTTTAAAAATCTCTTCCTAAAAATCTCTTTTTCAACATACTTTCCTAAAATTCCCCTCTTCAAAATTGTTTTCAAAAACTACCTTCCAAAATCTATTTTTCAAAACTCTCTTTTTCAACTCCTCTCCAAAATCTTTTCCTCAAAATTCACTTTCTAAAATCACTCCCTAGATTCACTTTCCTAAAAAAAAAATCTCTCCTAAAAATCTTTTCAAAAACTCTCTTTTCTAAAATCTTCCTTTTAGAAATTCCCCTCTAGGTTTTCTTTCCAAAATCTTCGTTTCCCAAAAACGCACTTTCCAAAACTCCTTGTCTTTAAAATCTTTTTCCAAAAACTCCCTCTTTCCAAAAGTTCCTCCCTAGGATTCCCTTCTAGAAAACCTTCGCTTCCAAAAACGCACTTTCTAAAAATCCCTTTTCCTTAAAGCCCAAGTCAATCCCTAGAACCCACAATTAGGAAACCCTAAATTTTCTTCCCAAAAACATGGTTTTCAAACTTTACCCCAAACCTAGGTTTCCAAAATCTCTTGTTTTCACATCCAAACGATACACGTTTCCAAAACCTTTTTTTCTACGTCAAAACTACAATTTTTCAAATCTAGGGTTTCTAGAATCCCCCTTTCCAAATCCTATCTTCCCTTTAGGAAACCGAATCAAATCTTTCCGTTTAGGAAACTAGATCCCGTCCTCCGTTTTTGGAAACAAAATCAAATCTTTTCTTTTAGAAACTAAATCCAATCCCTTCCTAATCCAAACCTTCCTAATTTCCTACCTTCCTAAACCATAAGTTTCCTAAACCTAAACTTCAAATCTTTCCTTAAGTTTCAAAATCCAGCTCTTTCCTAATTCAAATCCTTCCTAATCCTCCACTTTCCTAAATCTTAAGTTTCCAAAAATCTTTCCTAATTCAACCCTTTCCTAATTCAACCCCCTTCCCAAATCTTAACTTTTCAAACCTAAGTTTTCAAACTTTTCCTAAACTCAAACCTTTCCTAATCTTAAGATTTCCTAAAACCCTAAAACTTTCTAAATCTTAAACTTTCTAAATTTCAAATCTTTCCAAGTTCAAAACTTTCTAAATTTGAAACTTTCTTAAGTTAAATCTTTCTAAACCTAAAAACTTTCTAAATTCTAAACTTTCCAAAACTTCAAAATCTTTATAAATCTAAGGCTTTTCTAAACTCAAAACTTTCTTAATTCAAACATTTCCTAAACTGAAAACTTTTCTTTTTAAACCTTTCCTAAAACGAAACTTTCTTATTTTCAAAACTTCCTTGTTTTCAAAGCTTTCCAAATTCAAAACTTCCCTTTTTCAAAACATTCCAAAATTCAAAACTTTCTTAACTTGAAACTTTCTAAGTCTTTCTTAAACTAAACTTTTCCTAATTCAAAACATTTCTAAATTCAAAACTTTTCAATTTTCAAAACTTTCCAATTTTCAAAACTTCCCTAATTCAAAACTTTCCTAATTTGAAAACCTTTCCTATTTCGAAAACTTTCTAAATTCGAAACTTTCTTAAACCTAAAATTTTCCTAAATCAAAACTTTCCAAAAATGAAACTTTCCTAATTCGGAACCTTCCTAAATCGGACCTTTCCTAATTCGAACCTTTCCTAAGTCCAATCTTTCCTAGGTCTCCTATCTTTCCTAAGTCTAGGTTTCCTAAAACCAAGTCTTTCCAAAATCAATCTTTTCCAAAATTTCAATTTCCAATCTCCTCTTCTAATCTCAAATCAAATCCAATTTTCAATTCAATCTCTTTTCAAATCAAACCTTCTATTTTCAATCGGACTCCGGTCCGAACTACGACTAACCTGATTCCCCCAAAGGGATACGTAGGCAACCTTCATAAGTGCGGTCACAATACTTTTCAAACTTTCAATTCCACCCTCATGGGTGCGGTTTTCAAAATCTTTCCAAATCTCAAATTCCAATCTATTTTCAAAATTTCAATTTCGAAATTTCTACTTTCAATTTTCAAACTTTCCAATTTCAATCCCATCTTTTCAAATCAAATCAATCGCTTTCCAAATCTATTTTTCAATTCTCTTAACTTGCACTTGCATATCATGCATCATGTTAGTTTTCAAACATTGTTTTTCTAAAGCGAATAGGGTTGAACCATTAGTTAATTAAAGACTCTCATAGGTGAATCTAGGGTAGATTGACATGTAGGTACCGAAAGGGCGGGGTAGAGTGATAGCTTAGTGCGTCTTCCCTACACGTAACCAACCTTCGAATCTAGGGTCACTGTTTTCGAAAGACCAAACTGAGTTATTTTTCTAAAAAGGGCTAAATGTTTTCCAAAGGTTGCCAAACAACCTGTTTTCCTTAAAAACCCTCTCTTGAGGAGATATTTTCAAAATTGTTTTTTTCAAAAACCCTAAATGTAGTCTTCGGATTATTCTTAGTTTTTAGGTGACCTAACTCACCTTAATCAAGTTAGGTGGCGACTCCGAATCTTTTTCAAAAGCCCTTTATTCAAACCTGTTTTCAATTCAAACCTAGTCGCACTCATTCTTCTAGGAGGGTGAGTTCTAACGAGAGAGTACAGCATTTTTCCCGCTTGGGTGAGTATTCCTCGAGTGCGAAAAATCTAGGTGCGACAGTTTGCAACCCAAATATGGATTTCATATATTTCTTACCTGGTTGGGAAAGGTTGGCTACTGATTCTAGGGTACTTCAAGATGCAATTACTAGTAGGAATGGTTTGAAGATTCCAATTAGTAAGTGGTGAATAAAATTTTTAGAAGAAAATACAACATTCAAGTTTTGGCAAACTATGGTATTTTGTGGACAACAACCAAGTATTTTGGGATTGGTTTGAGATCAGGTTACATTATCAATCAATGTAGGTCTGGTCTTCTCCCTTGAAACTTGTAGCGGTTTGGTAGTCCTTCCTATGAAGGTATTCTCTTAGGTAAGGTTGAAGTATTTAAAATCTATCTTTAATTTTTATGGGTGACTATTCCAAAGTAGTTCACTATATAGAAAACTATGACAGTTTGCACATTCGTGATCTACTCATAGCACATGATTTCCACTAGTCAGTTACATATTCAAAGATCAAACAATGGCTAGAACCTTTTACATTGATAAATGGAGCTTCATTAAATTATACATATTCAGGACTCCAACAGGAGTGAATTTAATTTAACAATGAAAGATACAACATTCCATTCACCTAAGTTCACATTTTTACCGTTGATTCTTTGTCTGGTAAGCCTTCACAGCATACAACATTAGCAAACAAAAGGGGAATGATTTTTCTTGACTGGATAGCACCATAGCACTTTACAAGCACATTCATCTCTACAGCATATGATTCAAATTTTGCAAAGAATCAATAAATAAATAAAACCGAAATGGATATTTGTCTTAGGGATAAAGCCAACTTTCTATAAACACCTTCAAAGGAAAAGATGAAAGTGTAGAATGCCAAAGAACATAAAGATAAATTATTTTACCCCTAACTCCTAAGAGAATACCTTACCACTTTTGTTTTGCCTCTACTTTGAATTTATCTAATCTCTTCAAGGCACCATAAAACTAACCTAATTTCAGTTTAAAAAATAAAGTTACATTATCTTATTGTCTCTTGAATGTCTTATGTATGGCCTTTATTCATTTATCTCTTAATTTTCCTTTTAAGGTAATTGTTTAACAAAATCCCAAGTAGTTTAAATATGTTTAACTTGTGATAAGGGTGCAGGATGGAGGAAACTAGTGAGGACCATGTGGGGCAAAGCTCATCTGTTACTTCAAAACGTGGTAGGAGGTCCACTTCTATAGTATGGGATGAATTTCTAAAGTTACCTCTTAGTGTTGATGGGAGACAAAGAGCTAAGTGTAATAAGTGCGAGCAAGTGTTCATTGTAGATTTAAAATCAAGAACCTTAAATTTGCTACGTCATATTAGTGTTTTTCCTAAACGAGAATCCCATGATCCCTATCATTCTACTGAATTTGATCAAGACATGTACCGTGAAAAAATAGACACGGCAATAATTAGGCACAACTGCCCTTTAATGTTTGTGGAATATGAAGGAATTAGAGGGTTGCATTGTTTTTTAAATCCAAATGTAAGATGCATCACAAGGAACACTACACAGTCTGATGTCTTAAAAGTGCATGGAAGAGAGAAAGAGAAATTGAAATATGTGTTGGAATCAATTTCAAGTAAAATATGCTTGACATCAGACTTATGGTCCTCCCTTACAACTGAGGGATATTTGGCTCTTACAGCTTATTATGTTAATGATGATTGGGTTTTACAAAAAAAAATCTTGAATTTTCATCATGTGTTGCCTCCACATAATGGTCCAATTTTAGCTGAAAGAGTTATTCATTTGTTAAAAGAGTGGGACATTGATAAAAAGGTTTTTAGCCTCACATTGGACAATATATCATGTAATGACGGGCTAGTGGATGTCTTGAAGCGTCATCTCTCTTTGATTGACACATTGTTGTGCGATGGCAAACTCTTTCATGTACGTCGTGGTGTGCATGTCTTGAATTTAATTGTACAAGCAGGATTAAAAGTAATTGATACTCCAATAATTAATAATCGAGAGAGTGTAAAGTATGTTAGAGGTTTAGAAGGGAGAAAAATCAATATTACAGAATGCATCTCTCAACTCTCTTCGAGTTGTAGTAAAAAGGTTAGACAAGATGTCCCTACAAGATGGAACTCAACGTATCTCATGCTTGAATCTGCCCTTATGCATCATCATGCATTTTGTCAGTTGTAGTTGATTGATACAAATTTTAAAACATGCCCATCAAAATAGGAGTGGTATAGGGTAGAACGAATAGCCAGGTTTTTAAAACATTTGTATGATATTGCCACTCTTTTCTCAAGATCTAAATACCCTATAGCAAACTTGTACTTTCATGGGGTGTGGAAGATACAATTACTTATTGAGAAAGAGATGCAAAACCTGGATAATGTGATTAGCTCCATGGCGATAAAGATGAAAGGGATATTTGATGAAATGAAGAGGACATACTTGATGAAATGAAGAGGACATACTTGATGAAATGGATGTAAGAGAATACTTAATTATTAGTGTTATTTGTCCTTTTATATTTTTTATTTTGATTCACTTGATGCAAAATTCATGTAGGAGTTTGATTTATTTGAGAGTCAGTAATATGGGCAGCAGAGAATTAAGTCGCAGTTGAATTTATACTTGGAAGAACCTAGACTTGATAGGAAACAAAATGTGGATTTGGACATCCTTAACTATTGGAAGGCAAGTAGTATCCGGTATTCACAACTCTCTTATATTTGGACATTTAGGTGTGTGTTTTTCATTTTTCCGTTCCTCTTCTCTTATATTCTAAGTCTAGCTTGTCGAAAAAAAACTTTCTAGTATGAGCAAATGTGCCTGTTTGTTAGATTTTAATGGAATAAATATTATGTCTAGGGTTGATTGAGGCACCATTATATATATTTGCGTATAATTGGCTGTAAATCTTTGCCACATCATTAATGTCTTGCCTTTGAAAGGTGGACTATCTCCGAAGTTTGCTCAGAGGACAATTCTATCCACAGAGAACTACCAAGTGGTTCGGCTTTTATGTTTAATACTTAGGCAAATTGGTCATTAATGTTTTTGATACATTTTCAAAGAGGTATTTCCTTTTGAGTTTGTAGTACTAAGAGAGTTGTTCCCTTTGTTTCTTACTCAAATTTTCGGATGAAGTGATATTGGATTTGTCTGTTCTCTTCATTAGCTTGGAACTTAATTTTCTTTTCTACTAGTGGCTTACAGGTAGATATTTGCTACTCTTTATGACATTTTAGGCAACATTTATGAGTTTATTACATAGATCAACTTGCGCTATGTTTGGATTTTAGATTTTTTTTGTCGAGGGAAAGGGAAATGACATTACTTACATGTTCAATTTTTTGGGTAACCAAACAAAAAAGTGAATTTTTTTTGACTAATTTTATTATTTTATTTGCAGGGATTGGGAATTTTTAGTTTAAAAAAAAAGTTCTTACTTTTGTAATTCTACGTTCTAAAGGAACTATTGTTGATGGGTTTAAATGGGTCAAATTTGGGTTTACAGGTTTAAATTGACTCGTTAGTGACCCACCCATATTTAACCCGTTTGTTAATTGGGCGGGTTTGGATTAAACCTATTTATACTCAAAACCATTTAAGCTCACCCAAACCCGTCCAAACCCGCCCATTTGCCACCCCTATCTAGGAGGAAGAAAAGAGGAGTAGGGATTACAAAAATGTAAAGAGAATACTACATTTTGCTTTCAAACACTTTCAAACCTCCATGGATGTCTTGACTTGAGCTTGAATTGCCTTGAAGAGGCTTGAAGAGGTTGGAATGAGGTCTTCTATGGCATTAAAGGCTATATATGTGCAACGTATGGTTTAGGAAGAGATGGAATCTAGCCTTAAGTGTTTGAAGTGTGAAGTGTATATAAGAATTCGAGGTTCTGGAGCGGTTTTTAAAGAGCTTCGCTACCAAATTCGATTATGGAGTATGCAAAGGGGGAGGTCTGTATTTATAGGCAAGGTGGAGAGGAATGCCGCATGTAGTACATATGCCTAGGCAAATTTTGCCCATGCGCCAATACTGTTCCACTAGCATAATGCTATGTGGCACACATTGTACTGGCTAAATCTTAAGGGCTAAGCAAAGTTTGATGGATCTGATCAAAATCTGGGTGCATGTAGCATACGCTTTGCCACCAAAAATGTTTGTTTAAACTTTACCTTGATAATTGTGTAATTTGGGAAAGATTCAGGAAAATCAATTACGTTCACGATATTTTTCTAATGTTTCTCAAGAACTTTGAATTTTCAGGGGGCTTGAAAGGTGTTCGGAAGAATGAGATATCATCTCGAAAAGTGTGCACAAAAACACATTTTTGTAAAGCGTTTGTGATACGCTCCGCGAGTGTTCAAAAGTAGCCGTTTGTGGGCGATGTGATTAGGACCTTCAGGAAGTAATCTTTCTGATCAGACCATACCGATGGAAAGTGCTCTGGAAATACTTTTGGAAATTCTATAATTTACACATTTCTCAAGTCGTTTGACGGTGCGTTATAATTAGGAAATTGGAGAAAAAGTCAACATTGGCGAAGCGTTTGTGAGACACTCTAGGGGTTACTAAAAGTGGTAGTTTTCGAGCCATGCGATGAGGGGTTTCGAGAAGCAATCTATCCGATCAAGCCATATTGATGGAAAGACCTATGGCCAAGCTTTTGAGAATTCCCTAGTTTATATATTCCTCAAGTCATTTGACAGTGTGTTATAACTAGAGAATCGGGAGAAAAGGCAACCCTGGCGGAGTGTCTGCGAGATGCTTCAGGGGACTTTCGTTGAGTCGGGAGTGTTTAGAGTCGTAAGGTTCACCTTGGGTTAAACAAGGGTGTATGATGAGACCCGCCGTTCAATACCCAGAGCCGGTGTAGTTTCAGGGTGCGTTCATATCGCCAGGGGTAAAATGGTTATTTTGATCAAGATTGGTTGAAAAAGGGTCAGAATGGGTTAGAGTGTCATGTTAAGCATGTTGGACTGTTTGGGGATGGTCTTGGCAGAGTTTTTCACTATCTGATCGGATTTGTACTATGCTAGGGCGTCCAGTGACAAAACGGTTATTTTGACTGGAAAGAGACTACAATTGGACAAGATGGCGTGTTGAGTACACCTAATTGTTTAGGATCACTTTGGAAGGGTGGACTTACCATCTTCAGAGATTTTAAACTTTCTCAAGACATCTCTGGAGGCCCGAAGGGTAGGTTTGGTCATTTTTCCACTGAGTCGGGCTAACAGGCACCGATGTTGACCTAGATGTTAGTTCCCGAGACCGCTCGGTCTTAGAAAGCTACCTGTGCGCTATTGGTTCCTGTTCCTGAGACCGCTCGATCTCAGAGAGCTACCTATATGGTGGTGTTGGTTTCTAAGAATGCCTAGTCTTAAAAAACTACCTGTGAGGGTGGTGTTGGTTCCCGAGAACACTTGGTCTCGGAGAATTACCAAATCATAGACATTCTACGATGGCGGGCTAGCAGGCTCCAGAAATGAACCATTTGGAATTTGATAAGGTGCTGGTCCTTGAGATTGCCCTATCTCAAAAAGCTACCTAGATGGCGTTAGTTCCTAAGACCGCCTGGTCTTGGAAAGCTACCTAGAATACCTAGGAGCAATATAGTCTTTTCAGCTTCAATTGGGCCTTATGGGTCTGAAAAGCGACCAGTTTACTGGATTGAAATTTGAAAGAGCTTTCTTGGGCTTGTATATGCTGTGATGTTTGAAAACTAGATCCGGTCGGGCTCAAGATTGCCGAGCGAGCAAAAATAGGGTGCTTACAGCTGCCTCTCTTTTTTTGTCTTTGCTTGTCGAAGGTAGAAAAATAACAAAGTAAGAATCTCATTTTGGTCGCAAGACGATCGGAGCGACGAAAGCTTGGCAAGTTTGGAAAGTTTTGGACGACTTGTGAGTGTTCTTGTTTTGAAATTTTGAGTATTGAAATCTTGGGTTTTTTTTTGGGGTCTGGCTTTTGAAAATGCCTACTTAAGGAAGTTCGGCCCTAGAGGCTTGATTTTTGAAAATGGATTTTTTTTTTTTTTTTGAAAACTTGCTTTTGGCTTTACAAAGCTTTAAAAATGATTTTTGATGCTTGGAGCGTTTAAAACTGGTTTTGGCGGGAATTTGAAGGGTTGGGCGCATGTATTACACATGCCTAGCCCAAATCGACCATGGCGCATGTAACACATCCGCCAGTCTTAACTTACTGTTTGGCATATTTGCTTCATGCGCCAAGCCTTAGACTTTAAAAAAATAGTAGTTGGTGTGTTGTCGTAGGCAGCCAAAAATAAAAACTATACCCCAAAAAACAAATATATAGTAATGTGAGTAAGGATCGTTCCCACGGAGAGTTCTAGCCTAGTTTTATGCTATGTGAATAAGGATTGGGGGGGTTTGGGTATAATGAAAACAATTTCAATAAAAATAACTAAGGAAGAATTAAGATTAAAGTATCGAAATCTATCAAAAGAACAAACATTGGTTTAAGTCAACATCCACCATCAGAATTATACAACTGATCATCGATGCACGCATATATCAATTCACACTTTGAATATTCACCGTCAGAATTATTTTCTCATCTCTCCTTAGTCGTAGTTGATCAGAAAATAAGCGATCTCATTAACCTTAACTATTAAACAACTCAGGATAAGCACACAAGATTTAATCTAGTAGCAGCCTTAAGAATTAGAGAGATCAATAAAACTAAACAATACAAGCACAAGCGGTTGCATTTAATTTAGTCGAGCGTCCTTCCTAAGATCTAATAATTCCTGACGCAACAAATTATTAAATCTTAGTTGCTTTGCAAATTAGAGGAATCAAACAATTACGAATTTGATATCTAACCCAACAGTAGATTGCAACGAATAAGAAACTAGCAGGCCTCCTAGTAATTAAACGAGGTAATCATGAAAATAGGCACAGAAGAACATCCGATACTCAAAGCATAAATTGAATAATAAAAACAAATTAGATCGCACAATTTATTTTTAATTCTGAGGCTTCCGTTTCCTTCGACCAAAATTCAAAGTTTAACCATGCAAGGCCATGAAGAAAACTCAAAGAAAAAGTTAGAAAAGAAAAGAGAAAAGTATATTTTCTGCTGCTTTTTCCTCTTAGAATAATATGAAAAACGCTAACCGTAAAAATAAAACAATCCCAGCTTTTATAGGCTTCTGAAAATCTGTAGATCTGTAAAACCGTTTGAACACCCTTCTAATCGTTCAAACACACCGAACCACCATTCAAACGGTGCGTCAGACACACTTCGAGTGAAAATTTTGCTCTCTGTATCTTTTAAACGCACTTCGAACCTGAACTTGGCGTGAACCCATTTGACGTACCATCTGAATGCACTTTTGGACTGTTCAAACGCCCTTCGAACACTTTATCCAATTTAGCTCGAATTTATCCTTTTTAAGTTAGGATTTCCTCCTTAGTGTTTCATAGCACCTTGAATCAAAATATAAGAGTAATGAATATATTTAAGCACCAAATAAGCATAAAATACTAAACACTAAAGGAGAAAAATACGACATTTGCATTCTCATCAAATTTCCCCACACTTAACTTTTGCCCGTCCTCGAGGCAAAACTCAAATTCACTTCCCCAAAAACATAAAGGCTGCACTAAAGAACAACCAAGCTCTTCAAAACTCATAACATATTATGAACAAATATTCTTAAAAAACTCGTAATTACTTAGCAAGCATTTCCACTCAAAGATGGAGTAAACTGAATATGTAGATCCTCACAAAAATAAACACTCAACTCTTATGTGTTTAAAGGGTATGTGTACAGCGCAAATTCATTCCAATGGAAATGATCTACCATATGCTTGCATATCTTCTCATTCTCCACCACTAGGATCACATACATAACACGAATTATAAGGACTTTTCAAGGGTTGTAACAGGGTTTAGGCTCAAGGTGAGAAATATTTGAGAATTTAGCTCAAAACCCTCGAAACTAGTGGAGCAAAAATGAATCAACTCAAGTTCGAATATATAAGACATGTAAAACCAATCACTCCATTCAGCAGCTTCTGCCTTTGTATATATCCTATAAAAATAGAACCATTTCTTAGAATTTTAGGAGGGATTATGAACATGGATAGTTTATAACATTAAAAGCAATTTCCTCCATCACTTCCTTTCTTCTTTTTTTTTTTTCAAAATTACTTCAATAATGGAACTCACGAATTGAGAATGAAAACATGTTCTATTTCACCAGCCACAGCCCTACCACAAATTTGGACACCCCCACACTTATTTCTTGTGCATCCATATGTATCATAATGATGAACAATGCTCCACTAGCTCTATGTGTAGTACCTTGAATCTATTAATTTCCCTATTTGTATATTTCTTTAAATTTTATATCATTCTAATGTGCATTTAGGTCAAGTTAACCAATTAAAAGTCATGTTGTAACTTAAGCCTACAGGATGAGACACATGGGATTATTTTTCATGTGTATCATCTTATATACACAAAACACACACTCATATACACACACCCAACGGGTAGAGAGAGGGAGGGAGGAGAAAAAGAGGAGGAAGAAGGAGAAGGGGAGCTTGGAGAGCTTTAACCCAAACCAAGAGAGGCCATTGGAAGACTTCGACAAGCTTGAGGAAGGTAAGGTTTCATTCTCTCTCTAAAATTGTTTATGTATGTGTCTTTATCTTGGTGGTTTGTGTTGGGTTTTTACATATATGTATCTAGGGTTGTTGTTGTTGAATTTGGAGGACCCCTTGGGTCCCAATTACTTGATTTAGAGAGCTTGAAGCTCATTGGTTGAAGATTGGGAGTAGTGGGTTGAAAATCTCCAAATATGTGAAATGTTAGGGTTTTGAATTATTTCTTTAGATCCCATTGTTTTGATTGTTTTTTCTCCCCCATTTTGAGTTATTATCATCCTTGTGGGCTAATCTTTGAGCCCTAAGAGTGTTAAGAAGGGTTGGTTGTGTTTGGAGGGGTTCTGGGAGAGTTTTCGGTTGAAAATCGCTTTGGATATTCGAACGGCCTGAGAATAGAGTTTTCCATTTGGCTTAGTGTTCGAAAAGCTGTTCCGGATGTTCGAACAGGTCGAGAAGGTATTTTTCCATTTTTTCTTGGTGTTCGAACAGCCATTTTCGGCATTCAAATGGCTTGGTCATTTTGGCCTGGCGTTCGAATAGTCTGCCAGCTTCGGCATTATTTAGTAAAACGGGCATAACTTTCTCGAAAAAACTCAGATTGATGCATCATTTAAAGCATTAGAAAGTAGACTCATAAACCTTTTGCCCATATAAAGTTTGTTCTCTAATTATTTATAAATTGAGATTTATGGAAGTTTAAAGTTGACCCAAAATCCATGCCAACAATATGGTTTTCCAAAATTTTAGTCCACTTTCTGTAAGGCATAACTTCTTCACCCGAAATGTGTTTTTGGCCTATGACCTATCAAAATAAAGGCCTTTAAGCCTATTTTCATATGGAACTAACCTTGGGTATGAAATTATCTTTGAGAGGTGGTTGGGATGCAATGAGAGGATCGATGTTCTGGGTTTCATACATCACTATCAACCTTATGTTCTCATTTTACGTTGGGGCATTGCCTTAGAGTTAGTCTCGCTCTTCCATGGTGAGAATGAGGTGTTGGTGAGTTGGGGTCGAGGGATTTATATACTTAGTCTTGGTTTATACGTTATTGCCTTGCCTTAGCATCGTGCATTGATGTTCCATGTTTCTCTATGAATTATGTGTAGGAGCACATTGCTTAACGCCCGTTCAGTTGGATAGAGGTGAGTAACTATATGCCATGAGTAAGACCTATTACCCTCCAAATGCTTTCAAGTTCAATTACGTTTCATACATTTCTTTCCATTTATTTCAATGTATCAACGATTACGTTCAAGTATGAATGTCATGCTTTGAATTATGTACGAACCTTACCTATGATATGAACTACAACCTACGGACTAGAATGTTCACATAAAGTAGATGTAAGATTCCTAACGTACGACTTTAACTCAAGGTCTTTTCATGATAAGAATTTAATCTAGCCCGATAGTCCTAGGATGGGGGACATGAAATAAACCATCGTCATGTAAGGTCTTTCATGGCAAGACCCTAAACTAGCAATGATGGTCCTACAGTAAGGGACACGAAATAATCTATCACCATGTTAGGAGACATCCCTTGGCTTAAAAGTCTATATGTGACCTTATGGTTACTATAACTGAGTATAGCTCTTATGCTTGACTTAAAAAGCCTATATATGACCTTTACGGTTACTATAACTGAGCCTAGCTCTTATGATTGGCCTAAAGTACTCTACGTGCTAATGATTGAGCGTAGCTCTTAATGACTAAGCCTTGTCTTACGAGTGGGCCATGCTCTCATGATTGGCTTAAAGTACTCTATGTTGCTCATATCTGAGCGTGGCTTTTAATGACTGAGCCTAGCTCTCATGGTTGGCCTAAAGAGCCTATACGTGACCTTCATGGTTACTATATTAGCCTAAAGAGCCTTATGTGTGATCCTTGTGGTTACTATGATGCCCAATACCAGAAAGACCTCTTAAATATGGTGAAATGATGGATATGTTGGCCTAAGGAGCCCTATGTGTGACCTTTATGGTTACTGATGCGGTGACCTTTATGGTTACTGATGCGGAGCCTAGCTCTGATGTTGCCCTAAAGAGCCCTATGGTGACCTTTATGGTTACTGATGGGGTGACCTTTATGCTTATTGATGTGGAGCCCAGCTCTGATGTAAAGACATGACACACACTTATGTTCTAGAATAAAAAATATGATTCATTCAAATAATTCGCAACGAGTTGCATATGTTTTCACAAGTAATAAGGTCACGATATACCTCTCCTTTTTATGATATTATGATATGTCCTACAATACTATGCCATGGTATGCTTATGACAAGCCACACTACGCCATACATGATCATGTTTCGATTTACACCTCACGCCTATGATACTATGTTCGAATGATATAATGTTTCAATATGATGTTTATGCTATCTATGTTTTCATATCTATGCTTTATGATTCCGAGAATAATGACATAGATGTGTCTAAAGTTATGCGATGAACTAGGATATCCTTTTATGCCGTTTCATAGTCTACAAGGTCACGCTACAACTGTAAGCACCCCATTTTTGACCGCTTAGCAGTCTATACTCCGTCCAGACTTGTGTTCAAATCATTATGGACACATTCTAGTCGAAACCGACTCTCTAAGTCTAAATCCCGTCTGTCTATCGCTTCGTGGGCTAGGCAGGCCCAAATAGAGGTAAAATGACCAAAATGCCCTTAGGGGCATTGTTTTTTCCAATTGCAACTCCAACCCCTCTCTCAAGACAGTTGATTCCTCGAGACGGTAAATCTACTCCAAATCAGGCACGTCTTTTCAGAGACGATGAGTCCCCTTTCCAATCCCTCTCTCGAGATAGTTTATTCCTCGAGACGGTTCCAAATCAGGCACGTCTTTTCGGAGACAATAAGTCCCCTTGCCAATCCCTCTCTCGAGACAGTTTATTCCTCAATACGGTTCCAAATCAGGCACGTCTTTTCGGAAACGATAAGTCCCCTTTCCAATCCCTCTCTTAAGACAGTTTATTCCTCGAGATGGTTCCACATCAGGCACGTCATTTTGGAGACGATAAGTCCCCTTTCCAATCCCTCTCTCGAGACAATTTATTCCTCAAGACGGTTTCAAATCAGGCATGTCTTTTTGGAGACGATAAGTCCCCTTTCTAATCCCTCTCTCGAGATAGTTTATTCCTCGAGACAGTTTCAAATCAGGCATGTCTTTTCGGAGACGATAAGTCCCCTTTCCAATCCCTCTCTCGAGACAGTTTATTCCTCGAGACGGTTCCAAATCAGGCACGTCTTTTCGAAGACGGTAAGTCCCCTTTCCAATCCTTCTCTCTCGACAGTTTATTCCTCGAGACGGTTCCACATCAGACACGTCTTTCCAGAGATGATAAGACCCCTTTCCAATCCCTCTCTCCAGACAGTTTATTCCTCGAGACGGTCTGATTAGCGAAAATACTCGCAAACATCACAACCGTCCAAGTAGCGGAAATACTCGTAAACAGGTCGACATAGGGAATTGTCAACAAACCCCTGTGTCACGACGATCGCCGTCAGAGTGGCGAGAACACTCAAAACCCAGGTCAACACCAGTGCATGCTAACCCACCTCGGTGAAAAATAACCAAACTGCCCCTTGGGCCTTTTTTGAGACTTTCCGGTCAAGATGACCATTTTGCCCCTATGCATCCGAACGCCCCGGGAACCGCATCGGCTCTGGGTATCAAACCGGTAACCTTCTGAGATTACTTCTTATAGTATTCTCAACCTTCCTCTACCTCTCCAGATCATTCCGAGTCAGTTTCGGCAAACCCAGTACATAATCACCGTTTTGCCCCTGGTGGGCCGGTCTCCTTTTCCGACCACACCGGCTCTGGGTATCAAACTGGTAACTTCCCAAGAATACTTTTTTATAGTGTCCTCAACCTTTCTTTGTCCTTTTGGATCATTCCGAGTCAATTCTGGCAAACCCGGTGCAAAATGACCGCTTTGCCCCTGGTAGGCCGGTCTCCTTTTCCAACCACACTGGCTCTGGGTATCAAACTGGCAACCTTTGGGAACATTCTAAATAATGTTTTTAAATCCTAAGTCTTCTTTCAGGACAGTCTGAGTCTGTCCCAGCAGCTTCCCGATCCGATTGACCGTTTTGCCCCTAAAGGCCCGGTCAACCCTTTCGACACATCTTGTCCTCATTTTTCAAGTCAAATACCTCCGGGACACTATTCTAAGTGTTCCTGCTCTTTTCCAGCCTTCCGGGTCATTCCCAGTCTTCTAAACTCCTTCCCGGACTTTCCGAAGTCACTCCCAGTAATGCCAGGCTAAGAATTGCATGGTAGTCACTAGTACAGGCGCCCAAATCTAGTCAAAGATACGTTACTTGCCGACCTAAATACTTTCCTAACTGGCTATTAGTGGTGCCAAGCCAAGAATTGGCCTAACACCACTCCTAGTGGCGCTAAGAGTAATTTTGCCCTGGCACCACTACAACAGGCACCAGGTTTGTCCAACCTCTATAAATACAGAGTCTTTTCCAACGTGAAAGGGGTCCGCAAACTCAGTCTAAAAATCATATATTTCGATAAACAGAGCTCGAACACTCCCTAAACCCTAGCTTCCCTAGGTTTTCTAAACCCTAGCCACCATACACTAAACCCTAGCATCCTATACACTCATACATACCCCCATACACTCATACACTAGCCTTCAACTCTCCTTTGAAGACTTAGAGAGCTGCAATCTAAAGTTTGAAGACAACTCTTGAAGATTGAAGACGAAGATCAAGACGAAGACTGAAGACCGAAGACAAGCAAGGCGCGCAAAATAAACAAGACATACGGTAGGCTTTCTCTTAAAATTTCCGCACTTCCCCCTCTCTCTTCTCTCTCCTAACCCACTTGGGTTTTCTCTATTTTAATCCCCCATCTCTCCCCCCCCCCCTTCTTTGCTTGCTTGAAACAAGGGGACTCCCGGTCCATGTGTAGGATTAGACTATTGGAGGGTCACCGTGTCGAGGGCTTTCCTTTAGTTTAACTGGAGACCACGTGGGTCCGGCCCCCCTTGATTATATTGTGAAGCTTTAACGTTGTATGTTCACGACCCCAAAATTGCATTGTGCATATCATGATCATTCATCTTTCAAAAATTATTTTCAAACTCGTTTTCAAAATCGTTTTTAAACTTGTTTTCAAAATTGCATCAAAATCTCTTTTTCAAAACATGTTTTCAAAATCACAATCCTAGGGTGATTCTATCTTTTCCATGGCTAGGGTTGCTTTAGGGAAGTGTTACATTCAAAGTGACCAATATGGTCCATATTTTAAAATCTTGTTGTTTTCAAAACCGCTTTCCTAAAGTGGTTCTAACCCTCTTATGGTTAGAATTGCTTTAGGAAAGTGAGACATTTTTTATACCTTCTAAAAACTCTCTTTTCAAAAGTCTCTCTTTTTAAAAATCTCTTTTTCAACATACTTTCCTAAAACTCTCCTTTCCAAAGTTGTTTTCAAAAACTCCCTCCAAAAATCTATTTTTCAAAACTCCCTTTTTCAACTCCTTTCCAAAAACTCTTTCTCTTCAAAATTCACTTTCTAAAAACGCTCTCTAAATTCACTTTCCTAAAAACTCTCTCCAACAATCTCTCTCTAAAAATCTTTCTAAAAACTCTATTTCCAAAATCTTCCCTCTAGAAACTCCTCTCTAGGATTTCCTTCCAAAAATGTTTTTTCAAAAACGCACTTTCCAAAAATCATTTTTCTTGGTGCTCAAGTCAAGCCCTAGAACCCACCATTAGGAAACCCTAATTTTCTTTCCAAGAACATGGTTTTCAAACTTGCCTTAAAACTAAGTTTCCAAAACCTCTTGTTTTCTACATCCAAACTATACGCATTTCCAAAACCTCTTTTCTACGTCAAAACTATAGTCTTCCAAATCTAGGGTTTCTAAAACCTCCCTTTCTAAATCCTTGTCAAATCCTATCTTCCCTTTAGGAAACCAAATCCCATCTTTCCTTTAAGAAACCAAATCCAATCTCCCCGTTTAGGAAACTAAATCCAATCCTCCGTTTTTGGAAACAAAATCAAACCTTCTCTTTTAGGAACAAAATCCAAATCTTTCCTAATTCAACTCTTTTCTAATCCTCCATTTTCCTAAATCTTAAGTTTCTAAAACTTGAACATAAAAATCTTTCCTAAATTTTAAAACTCAACTTTCAAATCTTTCCTAATTTAAAATCTTTCTAAAAATTCTAAGCTTTCCAAATTCAAAACTTTCTTAACTTGAAACTTTCCAAATTCTAAACCTTTCTTAAAACTAAACTTTCCTAATTCAAAACATTTCTAAATTCAACACTTTCCTATTTCAAAACCTTTCTTAAAACGAAACTTTTCAATTTTCAAAACTTTCCTAAACCTACAACTTTCCTAAGTTAAAACTTTCCTAATTCGAAAACTTTTCTAAAACAAAACTTTCTTAAAACGAAACTTTCCTAATTTGAATCTTTCCTAATTCCAATCTTTCTCCAATCTTCCAAGTCTAACATTTGAGTCCAATCTTTCTTAATCTCAAGTCCTTTCTAAATCCTCTCTTTCCTAAGTCTAGGTTTCCTAAAACCAAGCTTTTCAAAATCAAATCTTTTCGAATCTTCCAATCAAAGTTCAATCTCTCAATCTTCCAATTCAATTTCCAATTCAACTCCTTTTTCAAATCAAACATTCTATTTTCAATCGGACTCTTGTCCGAACTACGACTGACCTGATTCCTCCAAAAGGATATGTAGGCAACCCTCATGGGTGCGGTCATGACTTCTTTCAAATTTTAAATTTCGCAACATTTTTCCAATCTCAATTTCTACAACTTTTTTTTTTCCTTCAAATCTCAAATACCACATGTTTCAAATTTCTATTTCTACAACTTCTTTCGAATCTCCAATCCTACAACATTCTTCCAAGTTTCCAATTCCATAACTCTTTTCAAATCTCTTTTCAATTCCAATTTCAAATCTCTTCTAAAATCTAATCAAATCCTTTTCAAATTTATTTCCAAATCTACTTTTCAATTCTCTTAACTTACACTTGCATATCATGCATCATGCATTTTTAAACATTTTTTTTCTAAAAGGATTAAACATTAGTTAGTTGGAGACTCTCATAGGTGAATCTAGGGTAGATTGACATGTAGGTACCGAAAGGGCGGGGTAGGGTGATGGCTTAGTGCGTCTTCCCTACACATAACCAACCTCCGTACCTAGAATCAATGTTTTCATAGACCAAAACGGAGTTATTTTTCAAAAAAGGCTAAATATTTTCCAAAGGTTGCCAAACAACCTGTTTTTTTAAAAATCCTCTCTTAAGGAGGTATTTTCAAAAACCTTTTCCAAAACCCTAAGTGTAGTTTTCGGATTATGCTTAGTATTTAAGTGGCCTAACTCACCTTAATCAAGTTAGGTGGCGACTCTAAATCTTTTCTAAAAAGCCCTTTATTCAAATCAATTTTCAATTCAAACCAAGTCGCACTCATTCTTCTAGGAAGGTGAGTTCTAACGAGAGAGTACAGTATTTTTCCCGCTTATGTGAGTATTCCTCGAGTGCAAAAAATAAGGACGCGACAACAACACATCTCTTACTTTCTCGACATTATGTTTTAGAAATAACGAGATATGTTGATACAGTAGCATAAGCCATGTGTTTCCAAGCTTACACTTATACGTTTCTAGGTACATGATATATATAATCATAAACGTTTAGCTACTGTCATATACATTGAATAGAAATAGAAATCAGGTTGTAGCACACTTATGTTTTAAACCGAGAACTATGATATGTTCACATGTTTTACGACAAGTTATGAAATGCTATATCAAGAATAATGTTATGTTGCATCTCTCTTTATGTTACTATGTTTTGAAATGTTGAAACGTTTCAAATGATGTTTACGTTACCTATGAGTTCCAAGCTTATGCTTTAAACGTTCACAAGCTCATTTCCTTATGCATAAATGATTATCTATCCTTGTACGTTGGATATAATTGCTAGCCCATGATATTTTCTCGCTCATATATTATTGTTATTCACTAAGCATTAGCTTACGTATTCTCAAATGATATTTAGGTAGCTAATCTGGGAGGCCCTAAAGCGAGGCCATATGTGGATTTTGAGCTACGGCCCACGGGCCTATGTTTTGTATAATGATTGAGGGTTGGACCCAATGTTTTGTAATAATATAATGCTATAACTTTGGTGAACCTTGATTTGGTCCTTATGTATATTATGTTTTGCATTAGGCACAACTCTACCATGTATGACACGAATTATGTTTTCAAATTATCAAAAGTTCTATTTTTCGCAATTATGCATCATTGTAAATGATTATGCACAGGTGATCAACCAGTTTATGCAATGTGGCCTTGAGTAGCCTTGCTACTGGCCGGTCATGTACTCCAAATCTATATAGACCAGGTTATGATGCGTGACACTACGGCTTGTGTAAAGGCATTGTTTTTTTTTTCAGGTTTAAAGCTTGTAATGTGGGTTCACAATAAACGAAAAAACAATACAAAAATCTCAAAGGGGTTCAACAAAGGAAAAAATTAATTACAAAGCGAGCTATTTGGCTTATGTAGCTTATAACAAAAAGGGCCTTAATCGTGTTCATACATGCATGTGTTAATATGACCTCGAAGAGAATCAAGGCGAGTTCTAGAGAAACAAATCCATGGAAGAATATCTCAAATGAAAGAAAATAGTGACTGATATGGATGTGTCAGTCTGAAGGCTCAAAATCTCACCGATTTTTGTCTACCAAATTTAGTCACCCCAGTCTCAAGGAAAATAACTAGACTAATGAATTATGAATTGGAAGATTACTTATTCAATCATATTATGAATTCTTCAAGCTTAATTGAATCTTGTTCACAACATACACAACCAAAAATTATTAAAAACCACAAAAACAAAAACAAAAACAAAAATTGAAATCTTTGTTTTTTTTTTTTTAAATAAATTAAAACACGAAAACACAACCTAAATCCCCTCCCCTACATTTAAAACTTGCATTGTCCCCAATGTAAAGTGAAATGCAAAGAAATGGCAGAAATAACCAATATATATATACAAAAAGAAGAAAAGAAAAACGAACTTCCCTTAGGTTGCCTCCCAAGCAGCGCCTTTGTTTATTGTCGTGGGCTCAACTCAATGCTTCTTCGATCAGTATAAATTGGATCCTCAAGGTCTAGTTTCTCCACATGCTCTACTTGGAAACCTTCATAGAAATGCTTAAGTCGATGGTCATTCACCTTGAACACTTTGGAAGTGGCTAAGCTTTGAATTTCAACTGCACTATGAGAAAAAACATTAGTAACGACAAAAGATCCAACCCAACAAAAACACAACTTACCAGGAAACAAATAAAGCCCTGAATGGTATAGAAGGACTTTTTGACCAACTTGAAACTCTTTCCTAGAGATCATTTTATCATGAAAAGCCTTCGTCTTTTCCTTATAAACCCTTGCCCTATCATAGGCATCATTGTGAATTTCCTCTAACTCTTGTAGTTGCAATTTTCTAGGTTTTCCACTTTCATCCATCTTCATGTTGAAACTCTTGATGGTCCAATAAGCTTTGTGTTCTAACTCAATTGAAAGGTGGCACGATTTTTCAAATACCAATCGATAAGGTGACATACCAATGGGCGTCTTATATGCAGTCCTATAAGCCTACAAGGCATCATCCAATCGCAAACTCCAATCTTTTCTACTTGGATTGACTATCTTTTCAATGATGGACTTGATCTCTCGATTTGACACTTTCGCTTGTCCACTAGTTTACAGATGATAAGAAGTTGACACCTTGCTCGTCACATGGTACTTTATTAGCAAAGTTGCCATAGTTTGATTGCAAAAGTGAGTGCCTCAATCACTTATTAGAGCTCTTGGAATTCTAAACCTAGAGAATATGTTAGACTTGATAAAATTTGTAACAACTGTAAAATCATCAGTCCTAGTGGCATTAGCTTCCACCCATTTCGAGACATAATCAACAGCAAGCATAATATAAACATAACTAAAAGATATAGGGAACGCTCCCACGAAATCGATGCCTTAAACATAAAAAATTTCACAAAATATTATGGGGGTTTTTGGCATCTCATTCCTTTGGGATATATTACCTGTCTTTTGACAAGGATCGTATGACTTACAGAAAAAATATAAATCGCAAAATAAAGATGGCCAATAGAAACTATATTCTAGCACTTTTCTCATCGTCCTCTTAGCTTTAAAGTGACCTCCACAAGCATAAGAATGACAAAAGGTTATAATAGAAATAATTTCATTTTCAAGAATGCACCTTCTTATCACTTGATCTGCACAATGCTTCCACAAGTATGGGTCATCCCATATATAGTATTTGTCATCACTCTTAATCTTCTCTCTTTGAGCCTTAGGCAAATAAGGAGGTAACATATTAGTAACCAAATAATTTACAATATTTGCATACCAAGGTAATATCACACTCGCAGAGAACAATTGCTCATCTGGGAACGTTTCCTACAGATGAAGTTCATCCTCCACATGAACTAAACGACTCAAATGATCAGCGACACTATTTTTTGTTCCTCTTTTGTCTTTGATCTCCAAATCAAATTCACTCAAGAGAAGTATCCATCTTGTTAATCTTGGTTTTGCCTCTTTCTTCATCATCAAATAAAGAAGAGCTGTATGATCAGAGTAAACAATGACTTTAGTACCAAGTAAATAAGATCAAAACTTTTCTAAAGCAAAAACGACAATTAAAAGTTCTTTTTCAGTAGTAGTATAATTTCTCTGGGCCTCATTCAAAGTTCTTGAAGCATAATAAATGTCATGAGACGCTTTTCCAATTCTTTGACCCAAGACAGTACCTACTGCATAATCACTTGCGTCGCACATTATCTCGAAAGGAATGCTTCGGTCAGGGGGCTGGATAATTGGGGTAGAAGTCAACAATTCCTTCAGTTCATCAAACACCTTTTTACATGCCTCATCGAACTCAAAAGTCACATCCTTTTTGTAGCAACTTGCTTAAGGGTGATGCTATTTTGGAGAAGTCCTTGATGAATCTTTGGTAAAAACTTACATGTCCAAGAAAAGAACGAATTTCCCGCACACTAGTGGGATAAGGTAAAGACTAGATAATGTCAACTTTAGCTTTATCTACCTCAATTTCCCTAGATGAGACAACATGGCCTAAAACTATACCTTGTTCAACCATAAAATGACATTTTTTAGAATCCAACACAAGGTTAGTTTATGTGCATCTTTAAAGAAAAAGTGTAAGGTTATGCAAACAATAATCAAAATAGTCTCCATAGACTGTGAAATCATCCATAAATACTTCTATGATATGCTTAATATAATCTGAAAATATGCTAACCATACATATTTGGAAAGTGGCTAGAGCGTTGCAAAGGCCAAAGGGCATGAGACGATATGCAAAAGTACCGAATGGGCATGTAAAAGTTATCTTTTCTTGATCCTCTGGCACAATTGCAATCTGAAAATAACCTGAAAACCCATCAAGGAAACAATAATAGGAATGACCAGCTAACCTTTCAAACATTTGATCAATAAAAGGTAAAGGGAAGTGGTCCTTGTAGGTTATAGCATTTAATTTTCTATAATTTATACAAACCCGCCACCCATTCTAAACACAAGTGGGAACTAGTTCATCATTCTGATTTTTCACAATAGTTATGCCAGTCTTCTTAGGAACCACTTGAACCGAGCGGGTTCAATCTTCTTTGCGGTTGACGGGAAGGTTTTGCTCCCTCTTCAAG